>JAXGGS010162193.1:32160-42519 GCA_035585475.1 Armandia brevis
TCTAACAGTCGGATTGATTGGCTCCTTCCGAAGCATCCTGGCGACAAACGGGGCATGTGCGGTTTGTCTGAAAGGAGATGTAAATCACATGAATACTCTGCTCAACACTCACTGCTTCTGAACCGCTAACCGGACGAGAACCCAAATGAACGAGTGAGTGCACATTTTAAAAGGGGGGAGAACGTTAGTCTTACCTTCAACCACTTGTCGACACATTTGGCGTGGAACTCGTGGCTGCATGGCAGGACTCGGAGCAGCTGCCTGCTCTCGAAGTCGCACATGCAGACGACGCACGAGACCTGCTCCAGGGATGAGCGGGGCACCTCGCTGTTGAAGCGATATGAGGGGAGTTGTTCAATGTCCGCCTTGAGGAGTCCGCGGGGTTTGGCTTCTCCAAGACGCTCAGCAAGGTTGAGCAGCGCCTCGTAGTTCTCAACCTCAGCAGCCTCATCATTGATATCCATGCCGTAAGGAGGCATAGGAGGATTGCCAAGCATGGCGCTGAAAATAATGTTTAACCATCAGTTTCAAATGTTGACACTTGACTTTCGCACATACACGTACAGTGAATGTGTAAATTAGATCTTAATGCGTAACTGGTAAACTTACAGGAAGTGTAGGAGGAACCCGGGGTAGGGAGGAGGGGGTGGAGGGATTGACCTCCAGCGTCCGCCTCTACTGGGGGGTGTCCGTCGGAAACGCGTATAAGGACTCTGTAGACTCTGTAAATGGGAATGAACAATAGGATTGGATTAGGACTAATCTTGCAGGTGCATAAAAGTAATAGCGGCATCGATTTAAAATCTTCAGAGACGGTATTAGCTATATGATGATATTCACAGATGACGTACGTAGAGATCATGAGGTATTGGGTGCACAGCAGGCTCCTGTAGCAGGACTGCCGGGGCGTGTGAGTTAAGTGCCGCCCCCGGGTGGTGAGGGTGACCATGATGAGCCCCATGAGGTGGTGGAATGTGGTGAAAAGGCAGACGATGGTCAGCCATCATATGCGCCTCTTCCTCTTGGGTCTGAAACGATGACAACGAAAGAACACATTAGTCACGTCATGAGTAACTTGCCATGACTCACCATCACTGTGATTGTTACTATGAAAGGTAAGCCGGGGGTACTCACCCTGTGTGGCCTGACTGGTATTGGCGGCTGGTGATGAACAAACTGTGTGGTAGGGGGCATGTGATGAGGCACGGCCTGGTGTGGGGCGTGATGATGTGTGTGCAGGACACCAGGCGGCACTCCCTGTCCCATGGGCACGCAGGCGGGCACGTGCTGCATACTGCAGGCGGGGATCTGCATGCCACACGCCGGGAATGACCAGGTGGTCTGGGTGGTGCACATCGGCATATGTGCCCCCGTGCACATCGGGTGGTGTGGCCCTGTGCACACTGGCACTCCGTACGGAGGCATGGTCACTGGGGCCGATACCGGAGCCTGGAAAATATCAATAATTAATCATCTGCGGACTGATAAATATAGGGCGTTTCACAAATGACAGGTGAATACCATGTTAACAAAGGCTAATGGCAGGGCCGAGTGGCTACTCACGTTTCTGACCTGATCCACGTCGATGACCACTGGGTGCGGGCCGCTCTGGTGAGGAAGCATGGCAGGGTGAGGGTGCGGGTGTGAGGGAGGGGGGCGAGCTGACATGGGTGGGGGCTGGAACGCCCTTCGATCAGGTGACTCCGGACGCCGGGACACATTTCTCTCTCTCGTGCGTCTCCTGGTACCCGGGCTGCGGAAACAAGAGAAGAAACGATTACATTAAAACACATGTCGTCTGAGGCTATACAGTATACATCTGATATAACAATACGCATCGCCATGATGGTACACCTGCTGCCACGCCCGTGCACAATAGATCTGCCTCCGTATCAAAGGCTCGAGGTAATAACGTGCACGACTGTACAGAGAATAAAAGCATGCCTGATTAAACAGATGCATCACATCTGATGGCGACAGCCCGAGAAGAGCGTGAATTTTTCAGCAGCTGTGTAAATGTGAGTGACTCGACGTTTTGAGTCACGATGCGTGCTGGCCGAGCGCTGTGGCTACGAATTTTCGAAACGGGAACCGTCTCGGTTAAGTTGAATCTACTGTCCCATGGGGTGGCGGCTCATGAATATTGCACCGCGTCAGCGTTCATAATTAATTCTACCTTCTCGGGGAAATAGTATCTCGGCTTAACACATGAAACCACGAGCTTCGATACCTTTCAGGCGATATTTGCACAGGCAGCAGTAAATCAAGCTTATAAAATTACAGGGCTGAACTATCAAAGAGTCGGATTCTTTTGTCTTAGCAAATACTAACTAATCATTACATCTTATTTGTGGTTCGCACAATATCGATACTAAGTTACAATTACTTTAATTGAATGGCTAGGGTAGTAAACCCCTTTGACCTTCAAATATATTGGGTTTTATGAGAATTTTGTATTGTAACTTGATAATGTAGCCAGAACGATAAAGCGGGTCCAAAATAAACACTTAGTTAATGGGGGACCCGCATAGTAAGTATCATATCAGGCGGAATATTGATAAAGAGATCTAAGGACACTTGGCAAGGTTGCCTACTGGAGAGTAAATATGTTAATCATTTCAAAGCTACTTAGCAAAGGGTCATTCAATGTCGGTATTAACATCATAGATCTCCACTGAAGGAACAAAGGCTTGACAACATTAACCACACTAGCCCCGTAGTACATTCTAGCTAAGTAAAACAGAAAACCTTTACCACAACCACGTGATCTGCTACCTGAACACATTCTACAGTATTGTAATATTAAACGCGCAACACACAGAACACTCTAAATCACATAAATCAACATGTTTACACAATGTAACGCGCCCGAGGATGGTTGCTTTACGCACAGTGAGCGTTCCCTGAAAAGTGAGGAGTATTAGTAAGTAAAACTCACACACACATGACACACATCTAGCCTGCTGTAGTCTACCTAGTTTCTACGTAAGCCATGACTATGGTAAATCATCGTACCCCTGGTAATTGTATGGCTGCAGGGAGGTAACCCGTCTCATGATCACGTCTCTCACCACCGCCGAAAATGAGCGCAGCATTTGCCTGGGGTTGAGGTGAAGGCCCAGCTCGACGGAGAGCTCTCTCAGCCAGAGGGCCCGGTTCGGGGTGACACTCTCCCCGCCTCCGCTCGCCACCTCCGTCAGTAGGTTGGAGATCTCCTGTAGGAGGGCCTCGCGACCCTGTTGGTAGCCATTGAAGTAACCCATCAACACGTTCATTGTCACCTGCTCCAGGGATTGGTTACTGACTAGGGCCAGAAACTTGAGGCGGTTTCTCGTCTGCCTGGAGCGCGGGTGCAACAAAACATTGAGGTACATCCATAGAAATACCTCGAAATAAAAGTTGGTCAGAAGCGTGTTGAACAGCATCTGCAGGTCCATCAATTGCACTACGTGATAAAAGTGAGGCTGATGAAAGTAATGAAAGAACTGGGGTGGATTTCCGAATGCCGGCAGCCTCGCCTGGGCAGGGCTACGCCTAGGAAAGTTGTGGTTATTAATATCATTTTCTAATGGTAAAGATTGCGGTCTTTGAGCAGTTGAAGTAGTATGTCGAGTATAAGTGTTTGAGCTCCCTGGCAGGTGTTGCCGTCGCGAATTATTATTGGAGTGGTGATGATGATGATTAATGTTCTCTGGATTAGCATCTCCGCTGTTTCTAGGCGCATAAAAGACATTACCGGTGACGACATTCCGTCTTGGATTGTCAGTCTGACCTCTAGAATTTGCATATCTCGCGATTCTCGCATTATGGTTAGTGTGAGATGTATCCATGGTATTGGTCGATGCGGCGGGTGTGTTAGGGGGTGAGCTGAGGTGGCTCCGCTCTCCTGACCCGCCCTCAGCGTGTGCGCTCACCGGCGAGTTCATGTCCGCACCTGCACCGGTTTGCAGCCGAGACTGCTCCTCCGGTTGAGGTGAGTCGGCATCGTTATTGAAGTGGCGGTACACCCCGCTTATGAAAGACTGCCCGAACTCCTCGAGTAGACTGCGATAGGCCGTCTGCAGGCCGGAGATGTCATGGAGAGCCGTTGCCTGACTGGCAGTTGGACTGGTCCTGTTGTTGCCCTGCTCCTGGGCGGCAGTGCTGCTAGCGGTGGGAGTGGCAGGAGACCTGCTGCTGAAAGGCACTTGGGGTCCCAACAGTGGACTAGTTCTGTGTGGAATCGGGTTCACACTGGCGTTCCTCTGTAAAAAGAACGCCGACTCACGGCCTCCCTGTATCCCCGTCGCCAGCATAACATGGCTGGTGAGGGCGGCCACCGAATTATAGGCCTGCTGCCAGTGAAAAGTCTCCTCCTCCACCGCCGGTGTCGCTACTCTGGTAGGCATCGAGAAATAATATGGAGAAAATATCACAGCGTTAAGTATGCAGCGACCTGGGCGAGAACAGCGGCCATATTCAAAACATGCTACGCTATGCACAGCAGCCAGGCACTGGGGCCATAATTAATTCAGCAGTGTCACTATGTGGTTCCTAAGGGCTCTGCTTAGGATTCGCACACCGATTTGAATATTGTCCAGCCCGAAATCTGCAGCTAGCGCTGTGTGTCCTGGTCTAGAAGAGACTGTCTCATGAGAAGGGCAGCTCTCGGCTGGGTGTGGGTAATGTGCAGTGGGATGATAACAATAACAGAGATCGAGAGAGAACTATTTACCTTGTGAAGGGTAGACCGGCCCTACTTATGGCTGTATGTTGCACAGCGTACGGCTGCAGTACAATCATCTCCTTGTCGAGCAAGAAGATTCCCAATACGACCTCAAACTAAGCACATTCAACTCGATATTCTGGCACATAAAGGATCTAGCGAGCTCGATTCGTCCAGCCTAGTCGGTGCGATGTTTACCACACAGACTGCTGCCTTCCACTGCCTCACTCTGGCTTCTATTGATGATGTTATGGTATTGGCTATGGCTCAGTGTGCTAGCCTCGTTTGAGGGGCCGTCTCAATCTAAATATCGACCGTAGCCCGCCAGCCGCCTGCCTCCTCTCGCAGCACACTCTCACACACAATGCACTCTCCTTGCGTTGGCTCGATAGGCATGCAACACGTAGTTGCTAGTGTTGTGGTGCTACTGTCTCGGCTGGCCTTACCGTGATCAGTTCAAAACACGCTCACACGGCGAGCCTGCAAGCACAATGCGTCTGTACCCAAGCACAGAAAGGGTCAGCACTTTCTTTGTGTACATGTATATATGACCGTCCGCGGTTGAGTTTCCGTGCTATAACGCTTTTGCACACATCAGCTCGCCCAGATTGGCCGGAGAGTAGCAGGCTGAACAAAGCCTTTGTGCGGACTGCCAGTCAAGCTTATACCCAACCCGCTTACAAGATAGATTAATAATTTACAATGCCCAATCGCGCTGGCTTAACCACGCTAAGCTAATTACCTCCAAGTCTAAACAAGCCTGCAGCTCTCACTGCCCCGCCCGGATCCTGTCAGCTACCAGCATCGAGCACTTATGCCCCGGTTGAGCCTTAAACGGCGAAATTTATTACAGCGGAGGTTAGCTATGATAATGTATGTGCTGGTGACTGGCCTTGGGTTGGAGTGACAGGTGAACCGCCTGCCAGTTGGCCACTGCTTCAGCCACTCCAGAGATGCAGAGGCTGAGCGTTGACACCTGATGCGTCTATTGTCCCTCACAAGACCAGGTGCGTGGCGCCAATCACCGATGTCCAGCTGGTCTGCTCAACGATTCTACGCAGATCAGCCGGTGGACGGAGATACCCTTACACGTGGTGGGATTCTCTCACCTTTTCTCTCTCCCTATCCGAGTATTATTGATAATGCGCGGACTAGACCGACGTCAGAGGGAGGCCAGACAGATGAATATCAGGCAGAAATTCGGCGATGGTGTGTGTGCAGCCAAGGTCCTCCGGCTAAGATTCAGCCTTGCCCAAATGTATGCGCTTTATGGTAAGCAGGGATCCGGTCCAAGGTTTTGCTGTGTGGGTATCCGTCGATAAATCGCTTTTATGAGATTCGGCTATCAATAAAAGGGTCCCTGAGCTCCACTGGATAACATTGGACAAAGAAACCAACTTGCCAGAATTACCAGATTTTCGTGTGGTTCTTTAGACTGCTTCGGGCCGGGCGGATTGCCACAGTTACCCCGGTTCTATTCTAGCCTAGTGTTGCGTCGAGAGTTCCCAGGCTAAATGAAGCCAGGACTTAGCTTTGACCTCTTCTGATGAATTCCCTCTTTCGCATCCCGGCTCGAACTGCCAAAGGCCAGTTGTCAACAGTCTGGTGTATTTCATTCGAGATCCGCAAAGAAAAAGCTCGTGCGCACGACCACTATCATATGAGAGTTCCTTTGTTTACCGAAGAAATATGGCACGAGGGAGATAGAGGCTCGCTCATATGATTCCAATTATAGATGTGAATTGATAGAACGCTGCTCCTCGAACGGTGGCAGGGTGGCACCTTGTATCATGCCCCCCTATCCGCTTGTCACACCGCCTATTGTATAATATGTTCCCTTTATCACACGCTGCAGATGCTTATACAATTTCAGCCGGTGCAACTAGCACGAGCTGTGTCTCAGCCCGCTGCTCAATTCATGCATAATATCCGCGTTTATTCCTGCTGGATCCGCAAATTACAACTCCAATAAAACCGGCGAGCCCCTGACTCGAGTCAATCATATAAAACAATGCCGCGAATCGTGTATCAAATATAGAGCTATTTGCACGAAATTAACTGGATCTCTCGAAGCTAACGTGGCAACTGTGCTCCTCAAACCTTTTAAAACTATTACGGGGCGATTAGGACAAGAGACTCCTGGTAATCTACTTATCTGATATAATAGCAACTGTGTATCACTTACAAGTACAAACTTGTCAATGGAGTGAAGCTAACCTTTGGATGGATGCAGGCTCATCATAGCAAACTGTAGTACACTCGTGTAATATTTGCACCAGTCCTACGCTGATATGCAACAAGCTGGATCCTGCGACTCTCGATGAAAGTCAACAGTCACACTCACAATTCATCATATGGCCACTTGTTGTGTGTCAGTCCGTTATAGCACAATACAAGAATTTAGCGGTGAATAGTCGAACACAATAGATTTTTCGCAGCTTAGTACATGTAATTCAGTACGAACAATGACACGTTGGCCTGCTAATAACGCTACACAGAGTTTATCATGGGTGTTACAATGCTCGGCTTTAGCATGTCGAGTGTGTAATAATCACTGGTAATGAAGTTCACCGATGCTGCCTGATAATAGGCCCCAACTTGCCCATATCCGATTGTTTATAGGCCTGTTAAAATCTTGGACCACGTGCGACAACAAAGATCGGTCGGAGGATAAGAGGCTTTCCACTCCCGTAAACTATCCTCAGCCCTCCACCAATCTTGTCACCATCGATTTTACAGTGATCTGGCCTGAGCTGTGGGCCGGGTAATGACACCTTTTATCGGGTCCTGCCGGCGTTGCGACTGAGTACGCGGCGATGTTTATATTATATAACCGGGCTGCTGATGGTGCTCGGGATGCTGAATATTCACACCTGTGGCTGCGCCGTGTGTCTAATTCCCGCCGAGAGTTAACCACGGTGGGAGAAAGCACACTTTGTGCAGATAGGAAGCCTGCTGCACGTTCTCTCACGCCGATACCGAGACATGCACGATGCACGGCCGTAGACAATGATCAGCCAACAGGTGGCTCTCCCTCTCGATGTCACTTTCTTCAGTCTCCCTGACTCATCCGTGTGGATGGCAATCGATCAGATCACTATTCCCCACACTCACTACGTGTGTGTGTGTGTGTGCGAGTCTCTCTCACTCAGTTGGTGATATTACCACACAAATTATTCAAATTCTCTCCCTCCCTAACTCGAACGTAGTTGGCACAATTTTTATGGCGTACGCGCAAAATGGCTTTCTGCTGTCAAGTCAGAATTGTTTTGATGGCAACATGCAGTTGGGTCGACACAGTTCACTCAATAATAAATTTCGTCCCAGTTGGCGTGTTGCTTTGGTGCGGCGGTTAGCAGCAGCACGTTGTGTCAGTTTTAACTCGATTGTGGGAAATCGTATTGATACGCGCAGGTACATCAAACGAGGCCCTTTAAACAATAAACGTGCTCGGCATACAAGCACAACTGAATCCAAGTTCAATTTACCCGAGTAAAAAAGCAGCACGCACGAGAGACGCTCGGTCTGATGTGCAAGTCGAATATAAACACACTCGGGTGGTGAGTTGCCGGGGCAGGTAAACTACCGTTCCTCGTCCTCCACTTGTATCGTCACGTATTCACGCTAAACACTCGCCACACACCACCTAGTGTGAGGTGAAGTTGGGACACTTAGCTAGCGTTGCCTGGTATCTCGCATCACCCTCACAAATTTCGGCTGGCATGCGGCGTCTGACCCTGGGAGTCAGCGACCCAGACAGGCGCCCTCCGCCACAGGTTCGATCTCCTTCCAACCTGATCCGCGCTCACAAGGATGCTGACACACTATCCCCGACCGACACACAAGGCGGCGAGCAGAAACCCGAGGCAATCCTCACTCTCTCTCTATAGCTGCTCCGTGGCGAGGTTATCACCAAACCGGGTTCTGGCAGGAGAGGCGGGCGCAATCTAGCTCACAATCTGCTAAATTCTTCTGCAAAATTCAGCTCGCCGCTGAGCCCCGAGCAGGAGACATGCACATAGATAGACACCAGCGGGCCGATAGATAGATCCACTCCCGCTTGATACAGCAACAAGTTTCAGCTGTAGCTCGGCGGTGGCTGCGGAACACCTCAGACACATAAATTCATGGATGCCTCCCGGCCGTTGCACTTGTGCACGATGAGAGCTCGTACGGCGGCAGCTCCCAGTTTTGAGTAAAGACTCCCGCTGATGACACGGCGCTCGAGTCCCGTCGACCCGAGTAGCGATGTGGCTGTGACGAGCTGCCGAGACGGCGGACAGGTAGCACAGGTCTCCACACAGACGGGCAGCAGCTTTAGTTCTCCTGCTCACTGAGCTCGGGACGTACCGAGTCTCCGCCGGACAGTGGCCGGACGGTGGTATGTAACGGTGCCTCGTGTACACCCGCGCTGTAAACACGAGCAGACTACCAGCAACAGCTGAACTGACAGTGGGATGGACAGATAGCGAGATGGATGAAGGAAACTGTGGGCCAGACTCCCCCGATCACCTCGGCCCGGTGTGATGGCAGTCTATAATCTTTATGACCGAAGCGGCAGCCAGCTTTGATGAGCAGCGAAAGTAACCTCGCAGCATTAATGCTGGACTCAATGCTCTCAGGTGGTTACGCATTCAAGGTACGACTCCTCACCCGATCACTTGCGTACTGATTGCCACCTCAGCGAGCGGACGTTTCCGGTGGGCAACTTGTCTCATTGAGAAAACGGTGAATATGTCTGAAGGCACGAATATGTCGCTATGATGAATGCATCAGCCGCTCTTCGTGCAATTACACATAGAAATGTCCTACAGGCATAAATTGTCAATTAAAATGTATTCCGTCTTCCTTGACCTTCGGGTATGTTAAGGTGAGACGCGCGCCTGTAGGAGCGGGACCGCGACGACTCAGGTGAAGCCGCTGTTTAGCTGTCGCAAATTAAACAGGGGTGAAAATTCAAGCAATAATTCTCTCTCCGAAACAAACGCCGACCATGTAGCAGTTTTAAGGCCTCATAAATCTACCGCTGGCTCGACTTCCTTTGCCACACACAAAAAAGAGATGTGTCTGACTTTGTTTGAATCAGGCTTTTGTGTACAGCGTACCATGAAAGACCGCATTCTCAGTTCACTTGAACTTGAAAGAAATCACATCTCGTAAGAAAACGACACAGGTATGATTAATATCCGTAGACAGTGAATACCATTGATTTACTTCTCTCCTGGTCCAGGTGCGATAAAAAGAGGGAGGTCGACCACCTAGTAACCCGTGTGTCCTTATAGGAGCCTTGTTTAAAGTAGGACAAGGCTGGTTAGCACAAGTTCCGATTAATATCAGCACAAAGTAAAGAAGTGTTACGTAGAAAGTCGAAATTTAAAGAGAAAACGTTATCTCACTTGCGCGTGATGGAGAAAGAACAGTGTGGAGATGAAGACATCGTGTGTTTAAAGCAATGATTCAGATAGCACCGGGCTTTAAAGGGAATCATGTGAATCATGCCTGACTAAGGGCTGAGCAGACTCAGTGTATTTTCTGCACCATATGTGGGTGATCCAGAGCAAGAAAATCAATAGGCCCGAGCCCCCATTGTGTAGACTTAGTCACAGGGCAACAAAGAATATTCATAATGCAAACCCTGTCACAGTATACCTCCG
>JAXGGS010162194.1:0-17634 GCA_035585475.1 Armandia brevis
TGAGATTTGGCTAGTGCTTTTGAAAATCTACTAGCCAAATTGGCTAGTGCTTTTTTAAACGAGCCTTAAACCCTGAATATGTCTTTTTCGATGTGCGAAATCTGTCAATTACTTAATCAATTACGGGTCGCCTAATGATTTAACGTGTAATTAAATACATACCTACGCTTGAGTATGTGTAACCGTTAGCAATTGTATGAATTATATATACCGTCATGTTAATCTACACTGCAATCTACAATCGTTACATCGGATTAATTATCAAGTCCTGTTTCGTAGTGATCCCAACTTCGTTAAATGTACTGTATATGTATTTACAACTCATGTACTCGATCGGCTCAGGTTTTATTGAAGTAGCCATTAAGTTTCTATGTGTGCTGCCAATTATGTTCAGATACGCCCTTTTAGTGTATTACCGGAAAATGTTTTGAAAAAAGGGCAAATCATTAAAAAAAATTCATGAACCTAATGATTAGGCACATACCGGTACATATATACCGGGTATATAAAATATATATGTACATGTTCATTTATATATACAACGTACAACACTTTTATATATATATTAATAAATAGTGAATCAGAACTCACAACAATATCTTGTTTTATGCTTATATTTGATAGCAAAGCTCACGTGTAACAAAGCAACACTAATCATACAAGCACCGCATCTTACGCTTAAGACGACACTGGTTGATAATTAGCCAATTTATTATTCACTATTTTCGGACACTGATATCCGTCTCTGCGGAGACGTTTACGTTACGCAAATGTACGTTGTACTGGAACCGGACACCGAATATAGTAAATATTATTCACTTTAATCAAATTATCGTCATTAGTTGAAATAAATAAAAAGCAAACATTATAAAATAATGCCACACACAAAAAATCACTACAAAGTCAGAGCTAGACGCGGT
This sequence comes from Armandia brevis, assembly GCA_035585475.1. Classification (NCBI taxonomy): domain Eukaryota; kingdom Metazoa; phylum Annelida; class Polychaeta; family Opheliidae; genus Armandia; species Armandia brevis. The sequence goes on from JAXGGS010162194.1 coordinate 921, forward strand.
GATACGAATCTTCATCTATGCATTACTGTTCCCATCATATGAGCCTCCTCTGAAAACATGCAAGTTCCATTTAAACATCATCATACATAAAGGATAATACAATTACACAACTTAAAGATACAATCATCTGCTGACTTGCGTTAACACTCATAATTGTGGAACTGGTGGAAAACACACCTTTGGTTAAATAACCGTTGGATTATTTATTTTCAATGGGATTTTACATTAAACTTTGATAAATCTAAGCCTTAATAAATGCGAATGCTTCTACCACTAATAAGTGCCATCCGCTTATCAAGTGTTCTAGCCACGTTTTTTCGTTCATTTTCATTTTTTTAATATTTACAGGCCTATATACAAACAAGTAGAGGGGTAACTTGAAGACAACAGAATCTGCGGACTTACTCAACGCATATATGCGTCGACTGTTCACTCACTCCGAATGTAGTTGCTAGTTATGTACATAAAGACACTGGACCTGATTAATAAGGACCCAGTAACGTCTGTTTTTAATGGGTTTCAAAGCGATCTTTGAGTGACCGTAACATGTTATCAAGGTCATCATGGCCTTATTAGATGACGACAATCGGCAAACATATGGTGGTCGGTTATCGTTAGAATAATTATACATGCATGTGAATACGGTGTATAATTCTTGGGTATCCAGGAGCATTAACATCACTGCGTTACAAACGCCAAAAGGGCCAATCATCTTCAAAAATATATTCCTCGCACAAGCATTACTGTTCCATGTAAAGCTACAAATTACTCACTCTTGTTACGATGATTTTACAGATCACGTGATGTCAAAGAGAAATGCGTTTCTTCTTATAACCAATCGGTTTGATCAAGTAATAAAAACGCAGGACTACGCGTTGAGAAGTTCTGATTGCAAAGTCCAGCATTATGAATTCACAAAATCTCCGAATATGTGCCACAATTCCTGTTTCAAGCAGCAGATGACTGTATGGAATATGAATCACATACCTAGGTCTGAGTCCAATTGAACTCAGACCTTAGTCCCATTCCATCGTCTCGTGTAGATGTCCAAATTGTGGTAAGGTCCTTTGGCTGCGGCACAAGCCATGTAAATGTTAGAAACCTACCTTTAGTTTCTCAATCTATATAGTTTCATTAAATTCGGTTTTAATCTTGCATATTAAATCACTCGCTACACCGAAAGCTTCCATTTAAACATTTTATTACAAAATTAGACTTTTCTTACAACTCCTCTATGGTCGAGTTGCTATCACATTTGTTGGCTGCTCGCAATAAAAAGTCACTTATGCACCGCAAAAAACAGGCATAAAAATATAAATTAAGAGTTTGATATTACCTCGTACATGTAACTTATACTGGTCTTAGAGTAGCTGCTCTGCTTGAAACAAGAATGGGAAGCACACATTGGAATTAGAAGAGTTGGCGTCATACTAACAATCCATAAGTGAATGAATCCAAATTGCACCAAGACCTGTCAGTTACAGTCACGACCACACTGAACACACTAAACAAGTATACACGACTAGTTGGTCGCCGCCTCCTCCGCGGGCAGACCATTTTCCGCAGCTCCATTCGCCAGATCAGCGGCGGGGGTCGACTCTGCTTCTTCTGTGTCCATTTTGGACTGGATGTCGACTGGCTGAGGTTCGAAGAGCTCGGACGCAGGTTCAGCCTCTGGCTCTACATAGGGCTCGGCGACCTCAGGTACCATCGCCTGCTGAGGCTCCTCTGACAACGGCTCAGGAGCCTGGTCTGCATTACCGTGATCAGGTCCAGGTTGGTACTCTTGAGCGTATGCAGGTTCAGGCTCAGGGGCCTCAGGTTCGTACGAAGGCTCGTCGTGTGACGGTTCGTACGCCTCTGTTTCGGGGCGAGGCTCCTCGAACGGTGGCTCCTCCATCGGTGGAGGATCGAAGTGGGCGTCTTCGGGAGGCGCTTGCTCGAAGGGAGATGGGTCACACGGAGCTTGCTCAGCTGGAGTGGGGTGGAAGGCAGGTGTTTCCATGTTGGGCTGTTCAAAGTCAGAAGCGTCATTTGCTTGTGGTGGTTCTGAGGTAGGTTCATACGCGGGAGGTTCGGCTTCAGATGCTTCAGCTGCCTGATGATGACTATCAGGTTCTGGTTCCTGTGAAAGAGGCAAATCTGCGGCTGGATGAGAATCTGACATGGCTTGTTCGCCATCTACACCAGCAGACATCGCCTGGAAATTGTCACCGGAAGCTGCAGGCTCAGCATTCGAAGCGACGCTTTCCTGTCTGTTATCAGAACCTCCCTCCTGATCTTGACCCTTGTCCTCTGGTATGTTGTCAGACCATCTTTGTTTTCTTTCCGGATCTCGCACTCTAGGGCGATGATCGCGATCTCGGTCTCGACCACGATCCCTGTCACCACGATCTCTATCTCTGTCGCGGCGATCACGGTCCCTGTCACCACGATCGCGGTCACGACCTCGTTCTCGATCTCGGTCCCTGTCACCACGATCGCGCTCCCGATCCCCTCGGTCTCTTTCCCGTTCGTGATCTTTATCTCTGGACCAATCTCTGCTTCTATCGCGATCCCTGTCACCACGCTCCCGGTCACGCCCACCTCTCTCTCTTTCTCGATCACGCTCACGCTCCCGGTCCCTCTCTCTGAGGGGTGGGAGACCCTGGGGTTCATCCCGTTGGTTGAAAGCAGCTACAGGGCTGCTCATGCGAGTAGCGTTTGCACCACCAAGTCTAAAGTTTATACGAGGGCCGCCGAATATGCCCTGTGAGCCTCTCTCGCCGAACGGGCCCCCTGGACCACCTGGTCCTTGTTGTCGGACGTTAGGGTTTCTAATGCCCGCCAGACCGGCTAGTAGACTTTGTATCTGCGGGCCCCCAGGTCCTCGCTGGTTAAATCCAGGGCCATTAGGTCCAGGTCCTCCGAACCTCTGCATCATCTGGTTGCCTCCTTGCATACCACCTGGGCCCTGCATGCCACCCATCTGTGCCTGCATTGGTCCACGCATGCCACCTCCCATTGTACCAACTGGTCCCCCGAAGCGCTGTAGAGGCCCGCCGGGGCCTCTTTGTAAGGGAGGCCCTTGAGCAAGACTGATGAGTGTCTGGCCGAGCGAACTTGCTGGGCCACCCGCTGTGAGTCCTCGCATCATCGCAGGTCCTCCCGGTCCGATTCCAGGGCCTAACGCCTGACCGGGACCCATTACTGCAAATACAAAGAAATGGGTCGTGAACAAATTATTTTAGGAAATTGCAAAACCGAACAGGGATCTTATTCGGCAGAATTGTGAAACATTATTGTTTTCATAAATATGTACATATTGGGTATGTGTGGTCAGATGAACATATGGCGTTACACATACATGTATAACGCACGATAGAGGTAGCCTACAGAGTACGTTTAATGTCATTCATATTGTTATGTTATTGAAAATAGCAGTTCAGTGACAGGTAGATCAATAGAGAAACATTTCAAGCGGTTGCATGGAATGTAGTTCTGACAGTTATATACATATGTATGCCTGAAAAGTGCTATCTCGATTCTCGCAGTTGTTATTCGTGACAACTCTAAGTACCGGTAGTTTCGAATTCTGCCTATGCTACCAGGCCGTCCCGTATAGTCAATTGTAGGTTATGAATGGACGATTCATTGCAACGTATAGTACACAATTGACTGGTGTTGCAACAATTTAGTCTACAGCTAGTTCGACACTTGTTAAGGCGGACAAATCTTAGTAATACCATGATACGGCGGCTATCATTTTGACCGACATATAGTTCGACATTGTGTATCTCCGGTGTGTAAAATCAGGCCAGTTTGCTTGTTAAGTCAATAAAAAGAGCAAGATAACGAAAAACTTATCTGCAATAAGGGGCATTTAAAATGGCTAATTTAGAAACCATATTGCTATACATGTATATCATTAGCAATAAAAATTACGTATCTGTAGAGATAAGGCGACGGCCTAGTAATTGACTATCGGACATTATAATAAAAGTACCTTTTGTAAATGTATAACAATACATGTAAGCTCATTTTCGCCAATGTAAGAATTGGGAATGAATAATGTACATTCAAGGTGCAAGTAGTGTGAAAACTACCGCTATCCATCTTGAGGATGTACGTGTATGTGCAATATATAAAATATGTCAGCAAACGCATACCTCTGGGTCCATTTGCTCCCGTCAAGACTGCTACCGGTCCTCCTGCTCTGGCCATAGCTAGACCTTGTCCAACAATTCCTAGTGGGGGCCTTGGGCCATTGAGTATCCGTTCGTCCTTGTCTCCCATGGGGTTAGATAAATCGCCCGGGTTCTGTAAACCGAGGACATCTCTCCCTGGTCGGCTGTCCAGGTCCATGCGGCTAGCCAGAGCATCGAGCGGGTTAAGGTCCACATGCCCCAAACCCCTGGGTGCTCCAGTTACGTTCAGACTCAGAAGACTGGGTGGTAGACCTGGCATCCCCATATCATTATCGTTGTCTTTCGCTTGGTTTCCTTTAACTATGCTGTTCCAGCTATCTACTGCGTCGGCGATGCTTTTATCTCTGCTGCCAAAATTTGGAGCACCTCCGAAGGGCTCGTCCTTCGCCATGGCCATAGCGAACGGTGGGGGTTTGGTTGGGTCGAACCCGGGAGGTGGCCCCATGAATCCAGGCGGTGGCACAGTTGGGTTGAATCCAGAATGACCAGCTGATGAGACGGTTGCTGAGCTAAGTGGAGGCATTCCCTGCGCTGCCGAATGAGTCATAGCCTGTATGCCAACCGAGTTGGCCATGATGTTCTGAATGGCCTGAGCTAAGCTCGTCCCTACCCCAGAGCTGACTACTACGCCCTGACTAGAGCCCGGAGCACTAGGAGTAGTTGGCGTCATTCCAGGTTTATTTGTATCCGATGGCGTAACATCGCCCTGCAAAAAACAGCAACGTTTAACTACTATCAATACATACTGGTCACAACTCTTTTCGAAGAAGAAGATTTGACATGCTGTCACTAACCTGTGGAGTGTTAGGTGTACCCATCGAGGGCTGAGCTGGAAGTGGAGCTGAAACAGGTGGCGGAACTCCTGTTGGTGGCATCATGGGTGGCATGAGAGGGAGACCAGGTAGCATCCCTGGTAATGGGGGTGGAACGCCCATAGGGGGAGGCATGCCCGCCATAGCCATCATCGGGGGAGGCATACCAGGCATGGGCATGAGAGGCATCATACCTGTGATTTAAACAAATAATATAAATTAAGTTTCTATTGAATGAGACACTGTATTTCTTTAAGATTAAAAGAGGTGTAGTTTATATTCAAATAATCACCTGGAAAATGCGGGTGTACTGGTGGCATAGCAGTGTTAGGCAGGGCAGGAGGTGGAATATTTGATACATCAATTTGGCTGTTATCATCAGTGCTGTCCTGGCTTTTGTCTCCTCCATTTTCTGAAATATATTTTGGTAAACAATTAGTTCAACCAGTGTAAAGATAAAGAATAGAAGAAAAGAATTAACCAAATATTGCCGTGTTTCGAAAATAACAAACGTTTTAGTTTGTCGGGTAGACTTTCGTCATCGATCATTCCTCCTTCAGCCAGAGCTGTGAGGTCACTCGGTAATTTCTCTCCTGGAAGGTATGTGACGCCAAGATCAACATCCCAATGCTCTTTAAAGTTCCCTGATTCTTTCACACCTTTCCCCGGGGCCCAAGCTGCTTTTAAAGTATTGCCCAGTAGCTTAGCGCCTCTCATTCGATCGAGGGCTTTGCTAGCATCTTTCCTTGCAGCCATGCACACATAGGCGCATCCTCGTGGAGGTACCAACTGTAAAGGAAGGTAGAAAACAATTTATTTCAATAGATATTGAGCGCTATCTTAAGGATATACACCTACAAATGTAATTACCCGGAGCCTCCATAATTACAGGTAGGACATAACCATATCGAAATGTATTAGTATGCATAGTGATGTACATGTATGCACTTACATAAATACTTGTAACTTCTCCATATTTGGATAGTTCAGTTCCAACATCTTCTTCGGTAGTTTGTTTTGACAGATGTCCCAACCACAACGTCGTTGAACAGACTAAAAATGCATTTGATTAAGTAAGACTCTTAGCGTGCATGTACTGAGTTAATAGCTGTGTAGCATATTTGAATTCACACGGCAGTATCTTATACTTACTGCTCACGTGTCCATCTTTCATCGGAGGCAGACCTCTCTTGCGCCTCTCCCTCTCCTTCTCGCGTCGCTCCCTCTCGCGATCCCTAGATCTGGAACGAGACCTCTTGTTCTTGTGTCGGTCCCGTGACCTTGATCGTCGGCGTTTATCGCGTGATCTGGAGCCGTCACGCCGTCCTCTCTTTGGTGATTTGGACCTGGACCGCTTCCTCTTGTCTCTCGATGTTCGATCTTCATCAGATTCATCATCGATAACAACAACGTCGATGTCGTCCTTTCTTCCTTTGCCCTACAAAGAAAACGAAAACCGTCTAAAATATGAGCGTTGATTTCATTTAACATACCCAAGGCACAAATTGTCACACAATATTTTGGTACATACATCTTTCCGTGGCATTGAACTCTGAATCTGCATGTTGAATTCTTCGTGTTGTTGCTCTAAGATTCTCTGTCTTTCTTCTTGAATGCTTAGCTCTGTTTTTAGCTGTTCTGTTTTCTGTAGAGTTTCTGACATCTGATGAATATGTCTCATTATGTTAGGGTCATTTAGAAAATCTTGCACTTTCCTGAAAACGACATAGAAATAGTTGGTGGGGGTTTTGTAAGGCCGAATCAAGTGCCACCAAATCATTGATGATGGGGAGTCCCATTGAAATTCAATATCCTACCCTGCCCCAGCTGCAACTTGTCCACTTGAGTCCCTGTTACTAGGTCCTGCATCTTCATCATCGCTATCTCCATAATCAAAATCCAGCAGTTTCTGGAACGTTGTAACGTTAGGAATAAAATTCATGTCACAATTCACCCGGAAAGGATAGCCTGTTGGTAAGCATAATCATAACGTATTATATTAATACATGGAGCGCGGCAACTTACTTTGTTGAATTCTGGTTCAGGCTCAGGGGGTTTGACATCAAGTTTTGGCTGGTCAGCACCACCAGTCAGTAATTGGTTAGTGAGTGCCTGAATCCTGGCCAATAAGTTTGAATCTATTAGTGGTTGTTGTGGCTGAGTTGGTTCTGTCAACATATTCGACTGTTGGGTCAACTGTTGTTGAAGAAGTTGCAGCTGCTGTAGTTGATGCTGCTGTGCACTCAAACTCAACTGTTGAGACTGGGACAAATAGAGGTGTGGAGTTACAAAGTTGATAATGGAGATTTCTAAAGCGATTTTAATCTGGATATTGATTCAACGTTCTCAGAAAATATCTTACCTGTTGAGATTGTGTTAAGATTTGTGCAACTGCGTGCAGTATGTCATTCTGCATATCCGAGTCTGCAGACTTACGCTCCTGTTTCGCCTCAGACCGAGTTTGCGGTTGAGACGGAACAAGTCCGGTAGCTGCTTGCACTGCCTGTTGGGCTGTGAATTAAATAAAACGATTTGCATGTATGGACCACAATACCAGTATTTGCAATTGGAATAATTGGACGTCGGCGTGTCAACCAAAACGCAGGTACCATAGATAAACAGACAAGATGCGAGCAACGCTCCCAAAAAGACAACGAGGAAGACCTTTCCTAGAGCTTGTTGAACAAATCTAACTTTTGAACCACACATAAGAAACAACTTGCCAATGAATCAACAACCGAGTGCTGCAATTTAATACACCTCTTTGTTTGCGGTTAATAAGTTTTCAAATGTGCATGTGTTTTGTCGGTGTTCAAATATATATGTCCTGATTAAATGTCTACTTTAAAGCCATGAATTTAAGGAAATTCCTTTTGATTTTTTTTCGAGTAGGAAAAGATTTTAGATAAAGTTTCAGTCAAAATTTTAAATTGAGAACTGAGTAGCTGGGGATGGTGTTCGGGCGGTGTATAATTTATCGATATTCATGATTCGGTTACAAATTTCACTGATCATAATCTCAGGTCAGTGATTTAAAATTAACGCGATGTTTCAATTCATGCCCTCATCTACCTGATGCATTTTGCAAAGACTCGATTATTAATATAACGGTGCTTACTAATTTGCGAAAGTTAAATTAACATTTTAAGAATGAATCAAAATGGTCTGCCATGCAACTCATACACAGGCAAATTCGATATTAACGCATTTACATTGCGTTAAGCTTCCCATGTTGTTCGACAGTGCACTGATGATACTGGACACGTGTATGGGGGTGTCACATTGAAGTATTGGTTTATTGCTTGTCCGGTATTAAATGAGAATACAATTTTGATCATGATGATAGATTTTAATAATAATATTACAGAGCTCAAGTGTAAACGATTGTATTTAATAGCATAATGGCTAGAATGCGTTTTTAAAGTGACATCATGGAATCTGGTAGGGGCCAAGTAGTGTTGACCAAATTCAATTAACTTTATTTAATAAGGCTTCGTGAACACTTAAATGATATCTGTTTATATTATTTCGTGGTAAGTTCATATGAATTTGTTCAATTTTTAGAAGATTTCATTTTATCTTTAAATGGACGCATTGAATTATTTATTTGCGCTTGTTCGACACACAGGCCCTGTAAAAGTTTAGCCGGTATCAAATTTCCAATACCATACCAGTTGGTCGAAAATCACGTTTGACCTAGTGGACATAAAAATCACTTATTTTTTTCTGGAGATTTTATGTCCAAAGACTCGAAGATAGCCAGATAGCATCATTGATATATGCCAGGTCATTGGTAGCTTATGAAGGCAAGGCGTGATGGGGCTATAACGCTAAGTCTCATCGTTTAAACCATGGAGCTGACTACGAGTTATTATTGGATTGTGCAAAATGTTAACAATTTTTTTAAGGTGTATAATTTGTTAGCAAGAGTAATCCTGGCTTGGATCACTTTTTCATTGCATGTGTCGCATATTATGAATGCTTTTATTTTACAACGAAGTAGATATCTATTTTCGTTGATGACGCGGCGACATTTAATATTTCAAATAACAAATTCAGATAGTTTTTGCAAAATTACAAACAGTCCGTATTTGAGGCAAATAGAATATGTTCTATTAACCCTTTATTCTTCTCCAGACTTTTCACAAGAAAATGTCTCAAAATGTATCACCTTGTCCAAGATCATGTTTAGTTTTTAAATATACATGTATTTAGATTTGATGAATTTTGCATGTGTCTGATAAGCTTAATGCCCGATATTATTGATGTTTCATGATTTGTATAATTGAAGTGCTTTGTCTACTAAATTTGTCAGAATTTGGAAACTCGTGTGGGTGGGTATTATGTTGTTTGTCGAGGTGTTTGTTGTTGCAGCACTCACCGTGATTATACTCACCTGCGTTGAAGACTTCGGAGTTCTGAGGATCTTCAGCAAGATCCAACAATGGTTGAATAACAGATGGTGGGAAAACATTGTTCTTCTGCCATAAGTTCAGCACTCTGATAATCTTACTCTAGAAACGCAAACAAATGGGAATATATTGGTAGGATTTCCCTGAGACAACGGGGGGAGGAAGGTCAAATCGAAGATCTAGCCAGAATCCGAAGCAAGACTGATCAAAACTGTCCATCTATGTATTGTACTGACAGAATAAATACCACAAACGTTCGGAGAACGTTGTCATTACCTTGTCATCAGGCGGACACTTGAATAGGTTTTGAAACGTCTGTACAACATTCTTAGTAAATCTAGGAGCAAAGACGTCTTTTTCTGGTCCGAATTGGTGTCTCGATTGACGAACAATGGAATCAATCATATACAGTCCGGGTACCTTGTATTCTGTTCGACACTGTAGGGGGAAAGCATGACTAGTTTTAACACCCAAATGTTGAAAGCCCTCACGTAAGAATCACTGGGTTATTGCAAATATGGAACCTCACAGGGAATACAGTTGGATTTATCGAGAGGTGACCAAAACATGCTTTAGCATATTGGGCATCATGAAATTATGCGCGATTCGATAGATGTTACATCATTACCATCTGGACCCTCGTCCTAACTCATATGCCATTGAGGCCAGTATATCATGCCAACAAAAACGTATGCATCGTTGAGGTTTTTCCCCGGTTAAGTTCAGATGCTAGGATGGGTTAATAATATAATATTGATCACTGGACAGCAGTCATCAGTTGTAATGTGTAGCATGATCCTAAGCTTGAGGTCGTAAAAAGCCTTCCGCAAACTTTCGAATAATAAACATACCGGTATATCATAGACTGCGACAGGTCCATTCCAAAAGTCACAACTAAGAATCTGTGTTTATAGTCAATGCCACAAAGCAAGATTACATTATGGGTTGTGACATGGCGCTCTTGCATATGTTTGCTGTACAGATTTTCAGATACCGTATACAGACAGGTACACGTATTACCACGATCGAGCATTCTCTTGATAGTCTCTCTACTTCAGATGCCTCCTCAAACCTAGATCATTTGAGTGTAACTACAGGAATCACTGCTACACTAGCCTTTTGAGTCATTGGACTAATTACCAACAACATTTCATGACGTCAATTAACAATCCTGGTACATAGACACTGCCGACGTCCGATTATTCCAAACAGTGTATTGGGTATCAAGGTTCCCAATACTACATACATACATATATTTGCGAACATTTTATCAATTGCATAACAATGTATTTAAAAAATGGAGTATTTCAAATTTGAAAACAAGTAGACTTCAGATGTTAACCATATAAGAAATTCGAGAATCAGCTCTGAACAAGTTGAAATTGGTGGATTGTTTGACCTTAAATACCGAAGTTTGAGGTCAAGCTACATCTGAAGCATACAAATACAAAACCTGAACTTGATGGATTCATCTAGTTCAAATACACACCTTTTGAATAAATTTTTCAACACTTAGCACTACATGTTTGTAGAACTTGATTGCCTTCATGGCACCTTTGGTAATGCTTGCCATCTTCGCCCGAGAAATCGGGGGCTTCCCCTCGTACACAGAGGAAAGCTGAAAGGGAAAAATATAGTTTTAGGTATTGTTCATAATTTTAAAACACATTGAGTTGATGAAATAAACCAAACACAAATTAAATATACACATAACAGTAACGACCATACACCCTTACTACCGGTGGTATTTAATTGATACAATAAGTCAATAACTGATTCGATCTGCAAAGCATTTTACAAACCCACCACTTGTCATGGAAGCTTGGGAAGTCATGGGGGCCTGCACTCCCTGCAGCCAATAACAAACACTGGACTACCAAAGTATTTAGTCCTGCGTGTACATCATACATCTGACCCGTAGGTAGGAAAGGCACTAGTAACATATTTGTATAACCGATGTCGGGTTTGGGGTGGGGAACGGTCAGGTTGTGGCATGCCATCGAGTTCCGAGGACATAAGGAACGAAGTGTCTTAAGATACAGTGTACTATAGTTCAGTCGTAGTAAGAGAGGCTCTACAACTCCACAGAGGATCAAAATGAAAACCGTTATGGGAAATTCTGTGGTTTGGCCAATGGTATGGATTTTACAAAACATGTAAATGTGTAACGGCATAACACATGGGCCATAACACATTGCCGGTGGCTACGATCATCTGGTCAAATGTGAAGTATTCTAGAATTTATCTTAGTTCCATAAATCATTGCAGGTTTCTCTTAAAGTCCTATGTATTATCATTCTATAAGGCGTGGTACTGGCGTAAGATCGGAATAGCAGGTAAGGTGCTCAATCGAGTATTTGACATTGGATATCGGTGCCTTACACGCAGAATCAGTGGGGTACATCATCAGTTCAGTGAATGATGCACTGGCTAGACGTAAATCTCCCTTTGTAACGTGTTTCAATGTATCAGTTATTATTTTGAATTTAAACCTAAATATTCACAACCAATGCACGTCGCATGTGTATAAAAGTCACAGATATCGGGCACAAATATAACCCTTTGTAAACAAGGTGAAGAGATTTGTTGTAACAATAGCGAAAAGGTCGTGAAAACAAATGGTACAATTATAGTGACAAACCAATTATTTCACTTGCTGGTGACTAAACTAACCTGTTAAGATTACATATATTCTGAAATTTGTGTTGTAATCATGAAAATACTTTGTTTCTTAAGGAAATAAACCAAGAACAAAAAAATTGCCCCGCCAATCCTTGAATGTGAATAATTGAGATTAAAATGCATCAATTGTTGAATGATTATACCTCTGTATTGAATGACCTAACAGCCTCCATGCTTTCTGCCTTTGGTTGACGACCTATATAAAAGTTCTTTCGTCTATTTCTCGACAAAAGTTATAAAATATGCTCCCAATCCATAGTCAATTCGGCGTGCTTGCAAATGGCCGATCACGAACATCCCATAATATTACCGAGCACCTGTGAAAAAAGAGATATGATTGGTTAATGTAAAATATCTAACCCAATGCAAGTTCTTGTTAGATATCCATGGATGGACGTTCACACGTGACTTTCTGTGGCGAATACACACCGGGCAGAAGCCACTAGGCACGGGCTTAGAGTTGTGTCTTCTTCCATTATTCTCTGTCGTGAACCGGTAATATTCTTGGGAGGGTAAGTTTAGAAGCATTGCTTAAATGATGGAATTAAGTTTTATATCAACGCGATTTCCCTCCCACGTGGAGATGCACCGCTGCATTAATCCTTTGATTTAAAGGTTGTCAATTTCATCTTAAAGCAAATGAGTCTGCTTAATATTGCTTAAATGTATCAAGAAAATGTTACATTTTGACACATTCGCTTGCTCTTGTCACCAAGTTCGATAAGGTATCCACACATGGCCTCACGTCCCATGTAGTCTTAAAGTTGAAGGAAACTAACGTTTATTGTCTTAAAAACATTCCCCACCAATAAGGATTAATACCTTGTTTTAGTTATATTAATTAGCCAAACCAATAATCAATTTAATCTTAGATCAACCATTTAAAATCGTCAGATTTATCACGCCCTAGGTCTTTTTTTTTCAGAATAAGAAATTGGGATTGCTGCGGCAACTGCAACATTTGATCACAATGAAGAGTAAATCAAGGAGAGCATTATGAAATTTGCCAGGAAGAGTCAACGAATTTTATTAAGTCTTTTGTTTGTTTCATTTCTTTTTGGAATAATCCTTGGCATATCATTGATAACTGACACAGATTTGTCAAGTGGCTTCAGTCGAATTTTTGGTGCAAAAACATCCAAAAAAGATGGCAAAGATACCAATGTCAATACATCCCAGCAGGCTCATTCTTTGGTGAACAAGAAAGCCAAAGAAGCCCAAAGCAAAAAGACCGATCCTCCTCATCTACCTCCGATAGGGGATGCCGCAGACGGAGAAACGAGTGACACCAAACAGAATCCTCTAGCACCAGTACAAAATCCCAAGACAATGAACCTAAAACCAGACGTCCAAAATAATGATGATGCCAAGGAAATCCCCTCTAAAAATTTCCCAAAACCAATGTACAATGCACACATATTTTATTACCCGTGGTACGGCAATCCAAAAGTAGATGCTAACTACATACACTGGAACCATGTCTATCTTCCACATTGGGATAAAAAGGAGGCAGCGAAATGGCCAAAAGGAAAGCACAAACCCCCCGATGATATTGGCGCCAGCTTTTACCCTGAACTCGGTGCTTATAGTTCACGGGATGCTGCAGTATTAGACTCGCATATGCAACAAATAAGAAGTGCCGGGATTGGTAGGTTGCAGTTATATTCGTAATATTCTTTCTAAGTCATCGATTTTTACGATACGTCCTTACATTGTGCATGGTATTTGTGCGTGTGTTTAAAAGTTTTTCGTGATTAAGCACTCCCGCTACACACATAGTATTTACCGGTTCATAATAAACGTTCATTTATGAGATATAATTATTTGTGTCTCATCATTTAGTCAGATGTATCAACACGTGATCCTGTTAGGAACAACTGTTCATGTAGTACCTTGTCCAACATGTTATACATACACGATTATTTTCAGACAAGTCAGGATATCAATATATAGCAGGTTAACATCATACATATCTTTAAAGGCCTATGTTTGTTTGCAGGAGTCCTGGCAGTGTCATGGTACCCACCAGGTACGGCGGATGACAATGGCCTTAGCTGGGATGATTTAATGGCTCCCATCATGGACCATGCACACAGATATGAGCTTAAGGCAACACACATTTTCATCTTTTCATCATGCAGTTGATTTAAAATGTCAAACATTTGTGCAACTTATCTTGACGTTATTGTGACAGATTTCTATTTTTTACTAGGTGTGTTTTCATATTGAGCCATTTAAAGATCGAAATAGGATCACTTTGAAGAAAAACATAGAGTTCATAATAAAAACGTATGGCAGTCACCCAGCATTCTACAGATATTATGTGCCTGATAAGAAACGAGAACTGCCATTGTTTTATTTATACGATTCCTACCTTGTCGGCAAGGATGAATGGAGTGCAATTCTTGCACCATCAGGCGACAGCACTCTTCGTGGAACTGAATATGACGGCGTCTTTATCGGGTTGTTTGTTGAGCAAAAGCACCGCACTGAATTGATATCTAGTCACTTTGATGGATTCTACACTTATTTTGCCAGTGACGGATTTACATTCGGATCTTCTTCTAAAAACTGGCACATTCTGAAAGCCTATGCAACTAAAGAAAACATGTTATTCATACCCAGTATCGGGCCCGGTTACAATGATGAACGAGTTAGACCATGGAATGCTCGCAACACAAAAGGAAGAGAAAATGGTGGCTATTACGAGCAGAGTTTTGAAGCTGCCTTGAATGTCAAGCCTGCAATCATTACAATAACTTCATTCAATGAATGGCACGAAGGGTCACAAATTGAAAAAGCTATACCGAAGTCAATCGACGGTTTCAAATATGCGGACTATACCCCAATGGAGCCAGACTATTATCTTTCGTTAACACGGAAGTGGTTGTTTAAATGGAAGAAACAGAAAAAAAGTGTTTAAAACAAATACTGTTGATTGACGGTATGACATAAAATAATTGTGAACTCCTTGGCAGATTCACCTGCTCGTTAACGAGTCTAAATATGAAATGCTTGTACATGTACTTGTGTTTATCAACTGTTACATGTATTTCTTTTATGGTTACTTTTAATTAGTGGAATGTGATTTTACCACTAGATATGTATGTTTCTAAGTATGCGTCATTAGGGCTTAAATATGCCTGGGACATTCTCGTATATTGCATGTACATGTACAATTGTGTACATGTGTTGCAAATGCATTTTAAATCAATTGTTTGACCACCTATTTCGACGTGTGTAAATTCAGCATTGTAGTTTATTAACACTTTCCACATTTGCCAGTTTCTGTCTTTATCCTTCTTGTACGCCATGTGTTGTAATCATTTGTTTATCAGGTACCGGTATGTGATACACTTGCTCAACGTTCAGGATGTTGTGAAATTTGATACGATTAAGTCACCAACATTGTGTTACCTATAACTCTAGATGTAAATGAAACGATGTATACTGAACCGATATGGTCGCTTTTACAACGTTCATTCCCAAGCAGGCTCCACAATACCCGGCACTCAACCGCCAATTAAAGAAGTATTAAAATACCTGCATATAACTGAATTTATAACATGTGCATGTGGCACCGTGTCTGTCCATAAAGATCGGTATAGATGTTCATGTGAGCCATCGGTTCCTGGTGATTGATGACATACGAGCACTTTACGATGGAAGCCAATTATCCAATGCGTAAACTCCTTCCTGTATATATGTTGCTCAGGATTCCTGCTTATGCAAGTCATGTGTAGTATTAATACTACCCATTAATTTCATGAAATGTTGCCAAAGTAATTATTAGTCTACTAAAACTAATTAGCTAATTCTCAGTCTTTGATTAAGGTCTGGACCGAAAGGCCTTAGATTGAAGATGCTTGATCGCAATCTTGACTTTTTTAGGCGTGCATTAGCCGACCAAAATATAACCGAAAATGTGAGTTGAACTTTAGTGATGATTGAAATTCCTGTTCATTGAAATAATTCAATAAATATTTATATTACATGCTCAAGTAATTTAAATTTTCCTTGTTTTTTTTTTGTTTCTTTTTTTACTGTATATATACCTGGTTATCGAAAGTAAATTACCGTAATCACTCATAACACCCGCTAAAATAAGCCGCTCCTGCCGCTTAAGATATCAGTTTTCGCATTTTGAAAATACTTTTCTTAATTAAATATGAACATATTATATTAATCAAATTTCCTCCAGTCCAATTATTTGCAACACCGACTCACATCTTGTATATAAGATATACAATATTGTATATACACAATTACAAATTTAATGTAATTTTAACTAAGCAAACCTTATTACAAAATACAATAGGGTTTATTTTTTGTCGAAAATGTGCAACAAACGGTGTCTGTTGAAGCTAATTTAAGGCAAAGGAGGGATTGAAATTAAGATTTCAGTTCATCGAAGGTCTGATATTTTGGATTGTTGAATTGGACCAACCCGCTTTCACTATTGCATGCATCGTTAAAGCGTTATAGTCCACCACACTTGACCTTAATTTTGGGTTGTCAGTATAAATCTGGATACCAAGGTTCTCATACATTTTCTGAAAGCCAATGACGTTGGGGTCCTGATCAAATATGATAGACATTTTCTATCAGTAGTTTAAGGGCT
>JAXGGS010162305.1:1835-15907 GCA_035585475.1 Armandia brevis
GGGGTGTTAGGATGCCCTTGGGGTTATAGTTTCCTGATGGGAACTCCACAGAAGCTCACTGGATTTTGGGTCTTCGGTTTTCCCCTTTATGAAATTTTAAAAGAAATACCTACTCTGACAACTGCTCATTTGTTTGCTCCATAGTTGGGCGCTGGTGCAAACAGTTTCCTCAATATGAATTCCTCTTTCAAAGAAAAGTCCTTCGTCACATCTATACACGTGGATTTGACCTACATTGTCTCCCGTTTTTACTGCCAATGCTCCGGTGGGAACAACAATTTTGGGACAGCTCAAGGCTTAAGAAGAAGAATCCAATAAATTGTAGTAAAACACGTGAAAGCGTTTCTTCCTGCAATAAGAAATGCATTCCGTTTAAAAAAAAAGAAACATGACAGAATACCTGAGCAATCAGTGATCTCCGGACCCCATTCTGCAGAGGACAAACAAGCCACTGATCTCCTGTTGCCCCCCTCTAGGAATGTATACCCAGCGTGACACTGGAATGTCACTACAGCGTCCACGTATGAATCGATATAAACAGCGTCAGCGTGAGCTACTTTAGGTAATGGCCCACAAATAACTGGACTGCCGGGATAAGGCTCTGTAATTATACAGTTACAGATGGATACATTACAGATACTTTAAGTTATCTAAAGCAAGCAATTATATGCAAATACACAAGCGACATCAAAGTGGAAAAGAAATTTAGACTGAACGAATAAATGTACCAGGTAATGTGGCCATATCTATGGAGTTGTCTGTTGGGTTTACTGGGGATTTGGTGACTCTTACGGGATAAAATCCTGTGGCTCCGGAAACCATCACAGTATCCATGTCATCACTAGAATCAAGGGAATCAGGATCATGTGTAACCAGCACAGGATAGAACCCGGTTTGCCCAGAAACCATCACTGTTTCTTTGTCCTGATTAGCAGCTGGATCTCTGGTTACTTTTACAGGATAGTATCCGGTTTTCCCAGACACCATGGCCGTCTGTTGACTATAGTCGGGCTGACCATCACTTTTATCTCTCGTCACCCTCACTGGATAGTAATCGGTGACACCGGACACCATGACGGTCTCTTTCATGTTGTCTTCTGTAACTTTAACCGGATAATAACCAGTTTTCCCTGATACCATAACTGTCTCTTCCATGTTGTCTTCTGTAACTTTAACCGGATAATAACCAGTTTTCCCTGATACCATGACTGTCTCTTCCATGTTGTCTTCTGTAACTTTAACCGGATAATAACCAGTTTTCCCTGACACCATGACTGTCTCTTCCATGTTGTCTTCTGTAACCTTAACCGGATAATAGCCAGTTTTCCCTGATACCATGGCTGTCTCTTTCATGTTATCTTTTGTGACCATAACTGGATAATAGCCAGTTTTCCCTGATACCATGACTGTCTCTTCCATTCTGTCTTCTGTAACTTTAACCGCATAATAGCCATTTTGTCCAGACACCATGACTGTTTCATGTGCTCCTCCATCAGGCTTGGATACTGTTCCTTCGGCCGTTACAGGCACTGCATAAAACCCGGTTTCTCCAGACACCATCGCAGTTGGCTTATCTCGGGGTTCTTTTGTCACTTTTACCGGGTAGTAACCTGTTTCCCCAGATACCATAACCGTCTTATGATTGTCTGTCATATCCCTCCTTGTCCTAGTGTTGTCGGACCTCGTTGTCCCTGAATCAGTTGCGTTTGCAGTTGACGGATATTCTGTTGTAAGGAGGACGGTAGTTCCGGCGGGTGTGCTTTCCGGAGATACCTCCACGGTTATAGGGACGACTGTTGTAGCTTCGGGAGAGGTTTCTATGGGCATCTCTTCTGTTGCAGAGACGACTGTTGTAGCTTCGGGAGAAGTTTCTGTGGATACCTCTTCCGTTGTGGAGACGACTGTTGTAGCTTCAGGAGAGGTTTCTGTGGATACCTCTTCCGTTGTGGAGACGACTGTTGTAGCCTCGGGAGTTGTTTCTCCAGATGCTAATACGAATAAACACGTTGCCATCAAAATTATTCAAAGTCTTTGCTTAAAGACAACTATTTCCAAACCCGAAACGTTTACGACTCACCTGTACAGTTCGTTATCTCCTCCCACTCGCCACATGGACAGGGAAGAGTTAAGGAAAAGTTGCCATCGTCAAACCGGTGCCCGGGCAAGCACAGGAAAGTGACCTCCGGGGGTGATCCTGACGTCATCGTCATAGACGCATTTACCACAATTGGTATATCTCGGCATTCTGTGATATAATTGAAATAACTGAGAGCTTGCTTGACTGGGAACACATTTGTTTAAGTGACAACTACGCCGTCCAAGCTTCGGTGACTTCATATCGACTAAACTCAAACCTTATTATGCAAAAGAGGGATCGGTGT
Source organism: Armandia brevis (assembly GCA_035585475.1). Classification (NCBI taxonomy): domain Eukaryota; kingdom Metazoa; phylum Annelida; class Polychaeta; family Opheliidae; genus Armandia; species Armandia brevis. Next base: position 4,217 of record JAXGGS010162305.1, read on the forward strand.
TTTTTGTATGCTAGCAGGAGGACTTCCAGAAAGACTTCGCGACATCGCGACGCTTATAATAACATGCATTCATGATTGCTTACTTAAGTGGTAATCGGGGTTGTTTTGTATCATGAACATCATGCATTATACATTTAAAATTCACTGCCATAAGACACTTTCAACAAACCGAGGTTCCTTGTGCAAACATATGGTTTCGTTCCCGTGCAGGCTTCATTAAGCCATTCGCCACTGGCATCACGATAGACACAATTATTGGCTATCCCTTTGTCCGGCTTTCCCGATTTAAAATTATGCCACTGGATAACTGATCCGTTCCCCTTAAGACGGAACACACCCTCCACCTCCTCATCCGTTATGTCCATCCAAGTCTCAATAGACCTGAGTATAAAGCGAAACCAATAATATGTAATGCTGTGACAATCGGTTGTTAAAAACAAATATGACGGAAAGCTACGGAAACTGCAGTTGAAACACTGTTTCAGCTGATTTGGTTCAATCAGTAGATTTTAAGAACCTACCCCAAATCTGTTTCATAACGGTAGTATAGCTCTTCATTTGGATGCTTAATGGTTAACAGCTGTGATCCTAATGCATCGCATTCATTCTTTGCTGTGTGAAAGTCAGTTTCTGGAAATGTGTCGAAGCAGTACTTCGTCATGTCTCTCATTGGCTCTGCAGTCAAGATATTTCAAATCAATTTTAAAAATCATAAGTTTCAAGTGATCATGGTTTAAATATTGGAGAGCAAATTTACTTTTTAATCGTATTTCATAGTATTCCGCTCCAGTATCGCATTCCGATAGGTCAGCCCCCAAGACATACGTGCTGTCTGAGAAATGTTTACAGCCAGCGCCATATCTGTACTTAACCGATCTGGTGGTCAATTAAACAAGAAACTGGTAAAAGCTGCAGTCGAATTCTTGTGACATCTGAACGAGCGCAGCAAGTGACACAAACAATGTTATATCTATCTATATATATATCTTTTGATTATTGAATCACTCGATGTAAACTAATATGAAAATGGTTTACCTGCAGACGTATGCTTTCGCTGCAAGACATTTTTGCTGACATGTCCAAGTATCAGGAATGGCTGTGACATCATCGGAGTAGAACAAGTGGGCTGAGGCGCATTTAAACCCACTTAGGTAATGCCAGTCCAAATTTTCTTGGTTTGAAATATGATATTAATGCACGCATTCATGAGGGATATAATCGATTGCATATAATTCATTCTATACTTAAATAGCATTACATAGCACGTCAGGTTGGTGTTTTAATTTGTATATTCAGAGAACACATACCATACATTTTCCTACAGTCCTGTACACACGCATTATCTGTAAAAAAAAATTGAATTAAGCACTACCGAAATTATAGAAAAAGATACTAACTAAGCTCGCGCTTGGTAAATAGCTGTAAATGATAACCCCTATACATAAGATGAACTTAGGTTCAAGCTAGACTTACCTATATTAGCCACGCAAAGGAATCCTGCCTTGGTGTGGCCGTCGCATTCTTTACTCTCCCACAAGCCCGTATCTGACTTGATAAATGCACAGTTTTTATTCGTCCCCCCTTGAGGGTGGTCAGCTTTAAAATTCGTCCAGGATGTTACACTCCCAGTCAGCCATCTGAAGACGCCTTCTACGTCGTTGTCATTCAAACCGATCCATACATCATTTCTGCAGACATACGTAAGGCAGCATCATATACTAATTACAGTAGGAGACGATCTCGTCGTCCTAAACGTGAACGTTAAATTAATTCAATGTCTGAGTCAGTGAAGTGGTGAGAAAATACATGTCTGTGATCAGTGGCTCAATGAGTTTGTACGCCTCCAGCGAATCGACAACTCCTAGCATTGCTCCTTCTCGTTCACAAGCAGATCGAGCTTCTGACCAGGTCCCGGTTTGGGCTACAGCAAAGTAACAGCCACAGTTGTGCTCACTATAGGTTCTCGTTTGACAAAGGGATGTGCTGTTATCTGGCGATAAACAAATACTTTTATTGAATCTTGATGTTTTAGAGTGAGAATTAAAAATAACGCTGAACTCAGATGATATGATAGTTCAATTAACCTGTGAGTGGTTTTTCACAAAGCGCCACCTCTATCTCTCCCCAGTAGCAATGACAGGCTTCCAATGTTTTGGTATTCTCCATGCACATACAGTCTTGTAAGCTGGCAAACGGGGTTGATTCTATGTATGTTTTTTGCCATTCATTTAGGGGTTCGCCTGTGGTAAGACCCCACCGCTTCACCGCCTTCCCACCCAAGTACACGTTAGTCGGGGTGGCCTGGTTTCGTCTATGGTCATGTAATCATTATACACATTCATTAATGATTTGAGAATGAGTTATACAGATTTAAATGAGTGAACTTTACAACAAAGTGGTATCTTACACCAAAAATGATATCAGTTTGTTGAACGTTCCCTCGTCTTTTGGGAGAGCAAGAGTTGCCGATGCAGCTTGGCACGCGGCTTCTGCTTCGTCTAGATCAGTATCTTCAGCAACGTATTTGTAACAGTAGTCATGCTGCAGACCAACCTCGAGGTCAGCAAAGTCAAGTGGGCAAATTAGAACACCTGAGACGTCGTTGCTCTCTGTTAATTAGGACCGAAATAGAAACTTGCAAACAGTTCGGTCATACACATGTTCAGATATATATTACCAGAAATAAAATACTTTAACCGCCAACGTTCGAAATGCTTTTTGAGAATGGTGTCATACAAGTTGGGAAAATACAACAGACCCTCGCTATAACGTGGTTGATTTTTCACAAATATTCGGTTCCCTACTGACAATTAAGTTGTGTTTTGTGCTTCCAATTATTGCGTTGGAAAAAGGTCATCGATATGAATACACCTGGTTAAAGTACGTATTCCAAGCTTGTCTCTCATCACCCGCGTTACAAAAAGGTTCTTCCTGTATTGCATTGAGTGACCTACTTGGCGCTTGACACACATACGGCGATTCGCCCCAGTAGTCGCAGTCGGTAGAGGTATAACCTCCAAGGGCGGGATCTAACTGGAGACACTTCGTAGAATCGGGAATTTGCCCATCACCCGTCCATTTTTCGAACGGAATGGGGGTTGTCAGGTCCATCTGAACCCACTTGTAGGAGTTAATAATTCCTGTTGCAGCCCATGCGTCATCTCTATTTCAGTTAACAACATAATGAATCAGAGATGATCTATGTAGCTGACCATTAAGGGTCAGAAACACGGGGAGTATTTTCTATGGTATAGTATACTGCAGCAGGCGTAATCTAAACCTAGATAAATTTCGATCGTAAGAAAATATGAAGAGGTAAATATATTTTGTGACTTACAAGGTAAAGAATGTTTGCACCATATCCAGCTCATCCTGGTCATCTGGGATAAATTGATGCCCGCCGGTGCCCTCACAGTGTGTTCTAGTTATAGTATTGTGGTCATATGTAGCTTTATCTAACTTCTTATAACATCGATCTTTATATCGTTCCCACCCAACTTCGCATCCCACTGGTTGGCAGGTGGATTGGGCTTGAGCAAACCCAAACAGGTCTGAATTTAAATGAATTGATATGCAGGGAGTTTTCTTGAGTCGCTCTAAGGCCTTAATACATTTGAGTTAGTACTGATTATTAAATAGTTAGTCAGTTTATTCTACTTTTAAGTTACATAACGGGCCATTACCTGATAAAAGTACAGATAAATGTACGCGAACATTTATGAAATGGGTTTTAATATGATATATTTTTCGATATCTGAATAATTACTCACTTGATACTTGTAGGAACAGTATGCAAACAACCTCTATCGTAACTACGGCTTCATAAACTTGCAGACGCATAATAGTATTGTGTTATTAATATTTTATCCTATGTTTACACATGTATAACAGACGATCTTAACTCTACTCTTTGGTATTGCAATCGTTGTCCTCTCCACAGCCTGGATTATAGATAAACTCTCAGGTACATGTAATATCATCTGCTTCCTTGAAATGCACGAGTCTCGGATATTATTGTAATATGCACCCATTCCATTTGTGTTCGTTAAGTACTACCACACACTTATGATGGGTTTAGATTAATCATAAATGTGTCATGTGTATTGGAATTTTATATAAATGTCAGCCATTGTTACTACCCGATGCCATTCATAGTTCGTCAATGTAACGCAGAATGTTGATTTTATTGGTAACAATTACAGGTGTCAGAAGTAAACAATTAGGTAAGGCATTATTAATTATCAGTGAGTAAAACTCATCCCATATGTTTCTATCTTTTTCTTGTTATCATTTTAGTATTCTTTTGGCCATTGAATCTACCTCTGCATTTAGGAATTAACCAAAGTCTGATACCTAATCAAGTTATATTTGGTGATTTTACAAATTTTATTTTTGCAGTTGACGAACAATTAAATCTTTGGTTAGTATAACTGCTGAAGAGGTGTTATAGGCCTACCTGAAGTTAAATAGCAAAGAACAATATATTTTCCTCTTTGAAATTATCTGACAAATCTTAAATTTTGGATTTGAATTTTTGCATTTGAGTAGGGCCATCTCCCTTTGGACAAATATTTCTAACTCGAATGTATCCCTGTGTTTGCAGAATCCGTTTGACAGATTTTCGAACGTGATATTTATGCTCTCCTCGTGCCTTTTGAAATAGCAACATCATGAATATGTGTAGAACTTATAAATCTTTTTCAAATGATGACGTTACACACTTTGGCCGACGTTCTTTATTACGTATCTCCCATATGTCCGCCAAGAGTTTCGTTTGTAGGTATTAAATCTGGTGGTTCTTGGGGTGGATGTGAAGCTATCGAGGTGTCGGTTATTTTACGTGCCTCAGCTTGAGCCTGAAGACCAAAAAAGTGATCGGCAGACACATCTTCTCTGCGACCCGAAGCGCTTTTTCGGCCGGAGTTTCTGCAATAATATTCAATCAGAGACACATTTAAACGATCAATCACTATCGACCTTTAGAATGGAAATACTGCATCATAATAATACTAAATTCAAAATTAATTATATCATCTACAAAAGGGTTGGAACCCCTCTAACCTTTTTGTCGCACAAACAATTGCACACACAATGATTCCCAGAAACAAGCCGCCTACCACCGCTATTATGATATATACCACGACCTTATCTGTATTCATAAAAATAAATATTCCTTTAAGTGCCATCAAATAAAGTTCGTTGTTATGTTGGTGACCTTTCGGTGCATAAAATGCCTGCCCAAATGTCACTGACTGCGCAGAATAAATCATGACGACTCCAACGTATTTATTACTAGATCATAGGCGACTAGCTATATGCAATTTTAATTACTGTTTTCGTAGAATTCTTTGAGTTTGTCTAGCGGTCCTGGTTTGGGAGAGGTCGGTGTTTCGGTAACTGTTGTCGGTATGATTGACGGGGGGTCAGTTTTCAAAGAAAACTTGGTGACCTGAGATCGGGTCGTGGCTTTAACAATTGTTGAATTGTCTGAAAGAGAGCAGTATAATCACCGATTCCACATTATACTACTTATGTTTAGATCTGTTGCCATTCGAGGAGTACTAAATTAAATACAAAATAGCGCTAAGGAAACTTATTTTACCGATTTCACATAGAATTTTATGAACACTTGTGCAATCCTCATCTGACCACTGACCAAAATCTTTTTCTATCGCGGCGCAGTGCTGCTCTACTCCATTCGGCTGATTCGGGCCCCAATTCGAGAACACGATATCCTCCTCTGCAATCGTAAATTCTCCGATATAATTCACCAACAAACAATGGCATATCATTAAAAATGGTTCTACCTCTCATCCTAGTAAAAATGTACTCAGCAAGGAAGTGGGCGGGGCCTTTGCGTCAAATATTAATAACCATTGCCTTATGGGCCTCATTTTCCAGCCATGTGATTATATTGGTGATGTGAGCACTGTTATAGTGCTGATCCCTGGATAAGCGTGACATAAATAGATGGCAGAGCACTAACTTGTTGTCCACTCCCAATTCCATCTCACCAACCCGAGCCAGAAGCCAGATACTTCAGATTCGTTGGCTTTAATCAGATTCACAACGGCGGTTTCTTCCTCACCTGAAAAGTAAACAATATTTTCAGTAATGATTATCAAAGAGCAGTACATATTTAAAGTTTACATGATTTCACTTGATAAAAGTGGTACTGATGGGCTTTAATCAAATTCTTCAATACACTTACTGCTCGCGAAGTAAGCCAAGTCACCATTCAATGATATGCATGCCATCCGAGATTCAAAATACCTATCCGATTCAAAAGAGACGAAGAAGCAAGTCCCATTTACCAGGACATGACTGGATCCCTTGCAGTTTAGCACAGGATCTTGCACTAGAATCGATGATTTTTAAAGTCAATATCCCGTCAAGAACACATTCTGTATCTATTAAGACATCATAGCAGAGATTGCATGTGAATACACTGTCCCAAACTAAAATGAAATCGCACTTTTTAGTCTACAAACCAATCCGTTACGCTCATGGCAGCCGACATCGTTCCACATGTAGCCATTATCCCCATCCATGACAGCACAAGTCTGGTATCCAAGGTGATCGTTTGGCTGCCCCGGTTGCCAATTAGAGTACTCTCCTATTTTGTAATAATCAAATTAAAAGGTGATGTGGTCTTTTGTGTAAGTTATAATGCGTTATACATATATACAAAATGAAAAAACAATGATAATACATGTACCATGCACGGCAAAAACATCATTGCTTGATGACCCCCCACACGTAATAGGACTATTCAATCTCAAACCGGGACATTGTAAGGTGCATTCAGCATCTCGCTGTCCATACCGTCCAAAATCATCGTCACACAAACAATAAGCACCATTCTGTAGTAACAATTACATTTTGTCAGATTATATTAACCTGTACTTGTATAATACTGTGTTATTTTAAAGAGTTTCAAGCAACGTTTTGACATGTGACATGCTGTTGTAGCACCTGATGCGGGCGACTTACAAAAAGCGCAGCATATTTAAATCCTATAGAGGCACAGCTTTGTATGCATAATTCTGGATGGTTGTCTGGAATTCTGTCGGGAGTGGTGGCAAAATCACTGTCTGTTTCATTATCGAAGAAACATCCCTGCCCTCGTACTTCTCTACCTGTAGTAGTTGTTATACACACAAAAATTAACAAGAGGTATTCAACCATATATAAATAGTGTGCAAAACATTTCCTATGAATTTTTACCTTGCCTGGGATAGAAGGTACTAATATATGAAGTAGAATTTATGTAATTCAACGGTTCAGAATTTCTAACTTTCAGTTATTTCTAAAGAGGCCTTATCATACTATTTTATAATTGAATTGATTAAGAACATTAAATGCCTATGCACCGTCGAGCCAACTCCACTTGGAGAACTTTTCTTGCATGCCGAGCCACACATCCTGGAGTGTTCTCTCGAACATTATTTTTTGAACTAAATCATTCTCCTGTTGTGACTTTATAGTGACTAGATCTCCGCCAATTCTCTCGCATTCACTCTTTGCGAACTCCCATTCATAAGCTCCTTCGACTACTTTATAGCATGCTATTCCTGAGGATGTGCTTAACTGTTCGTCACATTCTGAAAGATAATTAACATTTACCTTGAAAAGAATGTTTTTGATACGTATTATATATTGTGCGCGAGACCTTGAGGTGACTTCCACCGACAGTTTTGCATTGCTCTGGCATAGATATTTTACTGAATATGGGGTGTTGAAGCTAAACATGTTGATTGGGGATAAAAATCACAGGCAGGCGTGAAATACCAAGGTGCATGGTAACCCTGTAAATAAATTAACAACAGCTAGGTCAGTTTTATGTTTGGGTTGCGCCTTGCAGTTGTCGCAAGGCTTTTGTCAGTAGCATCATGAACGCATATAATCGTGAGGTTTTTTAAAGGAATATTCAAAACCTATTAAGCTGACACCTTCGGGTCAGAACAGGATCTGTCGATGAGGATGAGAAATCGCAAGCGTGTCGATATGGTGTCAAGTACGGAGGGGTCGGTGACAGGGTTTCTCAAGTCCGCCCAACCGCCAAGGGCCAAGTGAAGGTATTTTCATTGTCAACGACAATCGCCTCAGTGCTTCTGCCTGATTATTGACGTAAAGCAGTGATGCATATGCGATCAGCTCGATACAAAAAAATGAATAATAAGGAGGTAAAACACGGGAAATCACTACTTTCGGTGCTAAAAGCATTAGATCATAGACCCAAATTATGTACTAGTACTATTTAGTCTGAGTTTAGTATGCGAAATTTTCCTCTGGAAGGAGAATAAGACATTTTTTCATAAAACATTGAATGTATGTTTTAGTGGAAAAACGTGCCATTTGAAAATATATTCACTCCGGATGCTATTGAAATCGAATCATCTGAAAAATGGATAATACATCAGAATACGAGTGCTTACCTACATTGACCGCATACGAACTATTGACACAAAATACCACCAATGCCAGTCCTGGCCATAACTTAATTTCCATGTTTACATCGCTGAGTTCTCTCGTATCAGTGCAGGTTTCACAACACGCGTGGGGCGAATATTAAAACAAATGAAGAATCCTGTAGAAAAGGTGACTACAACGGTGATCACACCATATTGACGCTATAGGACACGTGTTGGTAAATCCTGTCACATTCGCACTAATAGGCCAGTAAACGTGCCAATATGTTGACCACAGATTGTTAGCAGACTAAAGCTAACCAGTGTATTTTTCTGTCCATCTGCCCTGAAAAGGTAAGGGGGGCACCATACGTGTTCTTCCCTTATCTCTTCCTCTTACCCGCAAATTCACTGTAATTTGTTTATTTTTTATTTGACGCGCAAAAACCTAAATGGAACGCATATACTTCTAATAGTCGTATCACAAGTTTATGTTGAAATCACTGAAATAGAACATAAAAATCTCTGCATGTTAAGCGCAGGTGCTGGTACGTGGTGTCTTTTTGATTCGAACCCGGCGATCACAAACCGTGACTATTTGTAGCAGCCCCCGTCGGTATAAATAGTCCCGAGCTTTGTGGCTACTATCAGAGGAATTTAGCCATGCATGGTAGATCTGGAGTCGAGCATTTTCATAGAGGCTACAACTGAAGTTTCAATCCATTAAAATTTGATTAAAATACTAGTATATACTGTACGCTTGAAAGCACCGTATAGTGCGAATAGATTTAGGGCCAGGTATGTGACAGGTATATTTAGATTTAGTATTACCTTCGATGTTATCTGAGCCTAACGGTTATATAAGCGGGTTGTTTTGGGGGTCCTGAAGCTGGAGACACGTACTAAAATTATTTAAGGTGCTGGCGTGTATCTTGGACAATAGGGTGGACGGACTATACAGCAACAGAGTCGATATGTTGAAATACATATAACTATACAGGTTCACATTAATATGTATTCTTATTGTTTTATTGGCTTATTCAACATATATATATATAAAATTACTTAAGGCAACATTTTATATACACCTGTATAAAGAAAGGTTACTAGAAAAAGTTTTGTTATGCAGTATTACTAAAAGTTAATCTCAGCAAAAGATGAACCTTTGGCATTACTAATACACATGTAGCACAATCTCATATATAACTATTGATTCTTTGTTCTAACCAAATGCAACAGTCCTTGTATAGAATTTGATAGCAACTTTTAATCTCAAAACCCCTCGTTTGATAACTAATCATTATGCATGCCTCTCACCTAACGGCAGGCAAAGAGGTACAGTTTGTATTCAATAGATCGATATCAAAACTGGTCTAAAAATTGAATATTCATTGAAGGAATATTCAACGAACATGTATCGAAAGCCGGGATCGAAAGTACATAATTTGCGTATGCATCCAAATTACGATGTGAAATTGGGCCAAGCGCTCATATCATTCCGAGGTAAAAATGTGTGAAAGATAGACACACTAAAGCTTACTAGACAAATTCTGTCACCGTTAATTATTAACAGGTCTGCATATAACAAAAGTCGCAAAACTTGTTTAAAAACTATGAACAGTCGTTTCCACGGACGAATATTCATGGGGCACTAGAACTAGAACACAGTTATTTCACGTTATCAACATGCTGTATTTTTTTAAGAACGTGGGCGAAGCCGCTTGTGTCGAGAAGACGGCAGGCTCCCGATACGAGGCGCGCGTACGTTTCCCAGCGCTCAGACTCGGCATGCTTCAGCCAGTCCATTAGAGACGTCAGCAGCGAGTTGTAATCCATCTTCTTCTGGTTTGTCTCTCTCATGTAATCCAGTATTTCGTCCTCATTGGGTATGGTCAGAAACTCGTCATGCTTGATTATCTCGGGGAAAGTTTGCACGATAAACTCGCGTGCCCGTTTGGCTAGATACACGTAGAAATCATTCTTGCTTAAGATATAACCCTTGCGCGCGAACTCCAGACACCCGAGGGCGTTGTCCGCCTTTAAATGAAATATGATGTAATCAACACAAGCCCAGCTGATGCTTGGGAACTTAAGATGTGACGACGCCTCCATCACCCCGCCAACGTTTTTATCATTAAGCGTAAGATTAGCTGTGTAGACGAAATTGAGGATCGCCTTTAAGGCCGAATCTTGTACACCTTTTATGGTTACTACTCTACCCATCAATTTGCTTAGCGGGTCGTCCTCGAACTGCTTAAAGACTAACGGACTGCATGCGGCCAGGACGCAATCATGGCAGGGGAAATCAGCCCCCGACACCTTGACGACCGTGTAGGTCAGCTCGTGGTTGAGCCACATGCTCTGCAGCTCCTGCATCAGCTCCTCCGGCTCGGAGAATCCGGTGGTGAAGCCATTGAATCCGTACTCGGCAGCGAAGTCCACCAGATCGTTCCATTTCCCGGTATACCCGGCCGCGCCAGACTCCCGGTAGACGTACTTCTGTAACAGGTGAAGAATCGCCGAGTCGACGTCCAGCGACAGCTCGCCCTGGAAGAATCGGGCGGACGTGCCGGCGAACACCTGACGGAACACGGAGGAGCAGACGGCCAACAGGACGCTGTGAAACTTGAACTTTTTCTCGTCCTTCGCGATTAGGATGACGTCGTCAAGTATCTCGTGTTTACGCAGAGTTGCCAGATTTGCCGCCAGAGTTTTCGCATGTTTAGATCGGTCAAAGATGTAGGTGAATGCGCCATGCTCTCCATCTCGCTTGACCTCCACGTGCTTGTTAGAAAATGGAATGATTTGCGACTGAACCTTGTTAATTTCATCACCCATATTCTGAATGTGAAAGTATATGATTATGATAGAATGTTATTGTTCAACGTGCTCGAAGCACATTCATATTCCGGTGTGCAATACTATTCAAAGGTGAAGTACTTCTCAAATTGATAGCTCACTTGTCTTGTACGTGTCGATTATAAATATGATATAATCGATATCCAGTTGATCCGTTGCCTATGTCCTAGAGTTGTGTGTATTCAATCGATACACTGAGTAGGTAAGTTTAGCCCGGGAAGTCTGGATGGGTGTTAAACTCCAGTGGAAGTAAGTTCCTAAATGAATGCGTATTGTATCGGCAATTTACATACACGCAAAACACCAAATCGTCTGGCCAAATCAGACAACTCCGAGAGAACCTATTATGCAAATATTCTTGTTTACAGTATATTGATCGAATTCCCGTGCAGATCCCATGTATAGGTAACCGACTGGGGGA
>JAXGGS010162749.1:0-17623 GCA_035585475.1 Armandia brevis
CTCGGACAGACCGGTCCCCGGCCGCACATGAGCACATGATTAACAACCACAAATTGACATTGATGCATGAACCGGGCGCACATAAAATGACAAATGTCGTCATTTGAGTTTGTAATTAGAGGAGTAGGAACTACGTAAATTAAAAGCTCTTCAGCCGCCCCTTACAACCGAATTACCCGTGCGGCGGCTCGTCACTGGGCAATATTAGGGGATAATGTTGTGTTTGCATGCGCCGCAGAAATTCGCCGAAAGTCCCCTCTCTCCCATGCGAGCGACTGATGAATGAATTGTGGGACGAGAAAGCGAACTCTTTAGCAGAAGAGGTAAATACCAGCAATCTGGTGGGAAAATAGGATTAGGGCTTCCGAAATGGGCCGCAAATGGACAGTCATCAGAGTGCGAGGCTAATTCTGATGATGCTCATCTCGAGCAGTGTCGGTAGCCCTCTCTTATGCACCAGACCTATTGGCCGTGTAAATAAACTGCCGCTAAAGCCCTCCACGGGAATTAATAATTTATCCACTGTTTGCGCGGACATAAGCCGGGAGTGTGGAAATGTGTGTCGGAACTTCAGATGACATTTGTTAGCTTGTTTGACTTTGGTTAATGATACGTCCCCTCGTTGCGCAATAACAACTTGTCAGTCGATTGTTCGGGGCCGTGTATATTTGTTTTTATTTCCGCATTTACATATCACGCGTCAATGCTAACAGACAACACTAATGATAATTCTAGGCATCAACAGAAAATAGATTTCAAGCGCTCGATGAAATATAAAGGAATATTATAAATTTAAAGTAGACGTAAATTGGTCAAATCGTGCCAGTATTTAAAAATGAAATACAATGTACAATGATTGTATAGAATACATGAACAGAAACTGTTTAAGTTCTAAACTTCCCAATGAACACCTATATACATTGCACCTGCATTGTTTCATAATCACTACAGTTGCGAGTTTACACAGAGATTAATGGTGCCCAGGCCTCAGGCATTCCCCAAGGAGACAGAAATGAAAATGGAAAATGAATCTAATACCGCATGGAGGAAGCGAGTGATTTGTTCAGACTGACGAACCATTCCTCAGCACATTGACCATGTATGGTGGATTGCGCGCCTATAAACCTAATCCTTTTCACTGCACTGGTTAGCAGATTTAAGAACAGTATAAAGCTAATGAGATGCCATTGCACGCCTCCAGACGGTCAGGGGCAGGGGACTTGCCACTTGATTAAGTCAATTTGCCTGCGGAAGGTGTGAAACTCACCAGCCTCGCACCTGTTTCACACAAACACGATCGATGAGAATCCGACAGCGGGGGAGACGGAACCCCGGGGGAGGAAGTAAGGGTCTCGGAGAGACGGGTGCCTGGGACTTGTTTCGGCAGATTATTGGGGCAGGCAAATAACAGGTGCTAACCGCAGAAATCCGGACTACTAAATAAGCGAGTCAAATTGTCAACCTCTCGATTTAAATTTTAATCCAGATATCGTGGCAATATAAGCACACTGATGATTGGAAATACCTGAGGCATATTAACCTGGTTATTGATTGGATGGTTGTTCTGATCTGTAGTGGTCCGAGAGTCTCCTTGTCGATGGTGGAGAAGTGGCCCTGATCAGTCCCCCTTCCCCCGCTCTCTCCCTCTCATGTCATCAGTAATTGACTCCTGCACCTGTTCATCCCGGGCAGATTCACTCACCGCCGGCTTCGATCCGGCAAATATTTGCCGAGTATCGCCTTTCCTCCTCGCCTAAATTGCCATCGGAACGGGAGCCACTGCGAAATGCAGCATTGGTATGGCCTCCGTCACCAACCGATACCTAATACTCTCCGAGCGGCCCTCGTGGCACAGGTAGTAATTGAAAATACTAATTTCGGCTCGCTTACTTGGCCTTTCATCCCGGCTATTCACACCAGAGTGCGGGAAAACAAACGCTATTTGTGTGTTTCCGGCGAGGCTGAATGAAGGAATGGCGGATGAGCAGGAACAGGCGGGGACGCTCGGGAGTGACCTCTGTGAGTTAAGTCTCACCATCACGTGTGATACCTAACGCCTGTATCTTGGGTGTGGTTTCGATCAGGCGTAGGTGATGCTGGCATCTATACTCCGCCATATATAAGCTTAACACCTACGCGCTGTCTAATATGATGGCGATTTATGGTATTATGTAAAATGTCACGACCTCTCGACAAAATCATTTACTCGACCAAAGTTCTACTGTATAGTGTGCTATTTGTCAGCGAGATGCCTCATAAAACGCCCCTTTCTCTGCCTCCCTAACAACAGCAAAGCGACAAGGTTTCTCTGCCGAAAGCCATTAGTTGCTCTGCTGTCTACTCTAACAGCTCCCAAGACGCGCTACCTCAATGGCAAACAAAGACCGAATAATGATGGGAGTATTGAATGAGCTTTTCCAATAATGAGATTGGCATGGATATCTTACAACAAGTAAACACAATTCCTTGGACGGGTAGCGTCGCTTAATTTTCCCCTAGAAAGATTTTTTCCCCACAAAAAAGCGTGTGGTTTGAATCGCTTTGCTTGAGAAATATAGGGGGCGTCTGTCAAGGGTAAAGCGACACCGGAAGTTCTTTGCACAAACGCAGGAAACCATTCAAGGTTAAAGATATTCACATGTCAAACTGAGCAGTCGGGGACAGTCAAATATTGTTCACAGGGGACGAGCTCAAATGAACGACAGTTAAGCGGAGCAGACGACATGTTTAAAAGTCGGAGAATTCAGTAGGGAATTCTCGAACGTCAGCAGACGACAGATTGCGCGTCCCACAGGAGATAAACGCGCTCCTCGTGAATCTCTGATTTACCAATGTCCAAGACCGCTCAGGTATACTCACGCAAATCTATTCGACCAAATTACGCATTCATTGAAAACAATAGCCGTTATTGATAGTCTGTATTGGGGATCCGCTGAATAATCGGGTCATTGACAATATGCCAGCCAGCCAAGAAGTGTCGTTCCACGAGGTCGCTCGTAGCAGAACTAAGAACGTTCGATGGGGCATGAGGAAAGCACCGGATGGAAGAGTGCTTTCTTGATCAATATTGAAGAACATTAATGACACACTTAAAGGCGACGCGATGACCCTTGTCCCGGAACAGGAATTGTTCCACGCCAGCGCGCAGGCGCTAACGTGCTTCGAAGGCGGACGTGGGTCGGGCACTGCGTGGACAAATTTGAGTGAACGAGATTGACACAAGGGCATCAACATCCATGTCAAGCAATCAAACTAAATCTGAAAATAATCCGAAATAAATCCACCTCTGACCTCGAACATTGGTGGAAGTTGATCCAATATGGCGTTGGAAGAAGGAGCGCAAAATAATGAGGTTGTTTTGTACCTTTTCTGCGCAGCTTGCGAGTTGAGTCTGATCGTGGCCGAAATCTCTCTAGATAACATCGTCCGAGGCTCGACGCTCGGTCTGCCTGAGAATGGGAGATAGTTCCGGTCGAGTTGCCCCACTAATCGCACTCATTAACTGGCGTCGCAGGGTCGTCAGTACTTCGTTGATTTAACCTAATGCTAAGGTAAGGGATCGGAGAAGCCTTCCCGATGACGCTGGGCCTCCTCCGCCGAGGACAAAATGGCGACTGAAGCCAAAGCGGGGGGAGGGGATACTTACAAAAGGGAAGCGAAGGATGATGGGCGATGGAGGGCGAATTCAATCAATCAATAGAATTTGAAATGTACTTACTTTTGAGTAGAGTGGCAGCAAAAACAGAGCATTTAGTGTCCCCTTGTATGAGACCGCCGTCGAAGGAGGGAGATCGCCAATCGCGCCCGGTGATGCTCTCCGATTGGCCAGGCGTCGGGCCGTCTGTCGAGCCGTGTAGATGCTAACGCAGAACACCGGTGAGCTAAACTTAGAGGCACCACCGCGTTCGTTCCCGTCCTTTGCATAAATTATATACACATTAACTTTGATGTGTGAATCATAATAATTTCTGCAAGGTAGCCACCACCCGGCGGGTCGTCTGGCGAGAAAGAGCGAGAGTGCGCAAACTCCAAGTGACGGAATCTGGCTAGCAGCTCGGCGGAGGGCGAAACAACCGAGGATCCTGTCTCACCTTGCTTACTTTGCAAAAATTCCGGGAATTTCAGCGGTTCGAGCATCCATAAACGATCAGGAAAAAACCTTATTGGAGAGCGCCCACCCTGCCGGCCGGATTTCCAGTCTCCTGCTCGGACTAAATTTCCCCGCCAATTTGAGAGGTTGTCGTCTGCCCCAGGTCCCGCCCTTCAGCACCCGCCGCTCAGCTCCCACACTCAGGTAGGTACCGAATTCTTTAATGCGTCACCAAAAACTGTCGTTAGTCATATGAGGGCTGCCGCGACTTTTCTAAAACGCGCGATCGCAAATCGAGAAATAATCAGAGATCACACTAGATATTCTCGAGAAGGAACCATGTTACCGCCACGCCGAGTTGGGTGGGACGTGCCACCGATACAAAGTCACCCAGTCGCTTCTGCGAACCGAGAATTAGTGTAGGCGGTTAAACAACTGATTAACTGAGTCATTACGTTAATGATTGTTCTTAATGTAAATGATACAGTCTCTAAATTGTCACCGATATGCTATATACAAAGTATATATAAAGATAACATGGATTTTAAAGCTGTATGTCCGGTATTGCACCGAAGGTGTGAATTTGGAGACCACTTGATGTACTAGATCATTACGTTTTTTTCATTTCAATGGAATGTTATTTTATGGTCAGTCGACCTGAGTGAGGTCACGTCATGCCCTGTATGTGTTATCCATCATATCAATTTATCTAAGACACCAGATAATCTAATATCATCGCAATTCATAATAATTGACAAGAATAACATTTGATCATAACTGCGCTCCTTGCTCAGTCTCTAAGAACAAATTGCTTGTAAGTCCTTTCATAGCCCTTGTGAAGCTCAATGATTCATGAGGGAACTGCTACTAGGGAGACTGCTGACTCTCTAGTTCCTTGTTAGGCGACGTTCAGGACACATGATCAGGTCAATTAAGCCAGATTCCCGGAAATTCTAACTTCTCTGTGTATCGCATGACCCCGCTGCGTCCTTGGTGACAAAGGAAAAATAAGGTCATGATAGCGCAAATTAGTGATATCTGGCTCAACGTTGTAGCTTAAGCGGAATCGTAAGTTGGGAAAAGGAACGCCGAACACGTGGCGAAAAGTCGTGTCAGTAATCAAATATACGGGCGGACTACTATTCTAAAGCGAATCATAACACGAGGAATTATGAAAAAGATTTCAAACTAGTGAAAGTGACAACGAATCTGCAATAAACGTTGCTCTCCTAATGGGGAAGCCAGAGAACGGTTGAAGTTTACTCCAGCCTAGTAGCCGTGAAATCCCGCAAGGGTCGGGGGTGAGTGGAAAGAGAAGCTACAAAGCCGCCAAACGTGACCTTGTTTAAACAGCATCTGTCCTACAAGAAGCAGAGAGTTGCGGACAACGCTGGTGCCAGGCGTGCGCTATATCGGAAAACAGACCATGTTTTATTAAAGTAATGCTTTTGTAGGAATACGTCTAATCAGACAAAGAGGTATATAGCACTCAAGTAAAACTTTCTGTTTATTAAATAAAATGAAAAATATGCAATCAGGGATATTTTGCGATTGCTTTCTTGTGCTACCATATAGTTATGCCTGTATGTTTATAAGTGGTAACCGACCTGTCAGAAATCTATAAATTGACGTAATCAATAGGCTGGTCCACTGGGAGAACAAACTATAGGCGTGTGCTCCACCTGTTTGCCTATGCAAAGCTGGGTCTGTATGTGACGTCACCGGCTAGGTTAGAAGGAATTCGCCAGGTGATTTGCATGACAAAAGGAGGTAATCTCCGGTTGGTGAGCAACTATCCTGTCACTTATAAATGTCAACATAGAAATGGCAGCACCTGAGAAATACATGTCCTTGTAGATGATTGAGTAAGATATAATATCTGGGGAATTTTTTGGCAAAGTTGCTAAATTGCAGTTTGATATTAATCGTCTTGAGAACATAATATTTTCAAATAATGCTTTCATATTGTATTCTGCTACCAGTTTTTTCTACTTTCTTATTTACCGCTGAGGGTTTTAGTATACAATATGGGCATATGAATTGTTTGCCGCATTTGGAGCTCAGCACGGAAACATTCATCTCCTTAGATTTGCATCAGTCTAGCTTGAGGATGTCATGGAAACGGCCCCCGTGGAAATGGGGGATAGCACATTTCCGTGATTCGATCACGTTGCTTGAAACCTCGGTTTTTACAAAAGATTTACTCAGCTTTGATACCTCGTTTCGAGCATGTCCACACTAGCCACCGGGTTATCTGTTCGGGGCACAAACAAGCTCCCTTGGCCTTTATGGCTCAAGAAGGACTTAGAATGTACAAGACAATATAAATATGTCAGAGTTCTAACGGCACCTATATGTCCTTTCCTTCTCGGAGGATATGTGCTCAGGTAATGAGGAGGCGAAAGTCGGACGGGCATCTCATCAGCCCAGATTGTCCTTGTCACATGAACAAAACATACATCACGTGACTACGGTTGGTTCCTAAAATGCCAGGAAACGAGTCTGCTGTCCTATGAGAGAAATGATCGAACCAAAATATTTCCGGTGACAAGAAATTGGTTTTGGAAGTAACGAGTCCCCCTTGATAACATAGTTCTGTCTTCAGCCGTTCAGTGCTACACATCGAGCGTTTCGAACACCCGCTGATTTTTCTTCTCATAAAAAAGTCCTTTCCTTCCCGCCTTCTTGGTAAAAACGGCACGCATTGATGCGTCATAACCATGGTTTCGTGCCTTTTCTTTGTCGAGCGGCAATTACCGCGACGTTATCTGACAGCAAGCGTCTGGCGCGCCTTTTTCCCGCCAGTCGGAGTGTCGTCTGCTTCGATCTTATTGTCATCTCGCGCGCGATGATCAGACGATGTTTATCTCATCAGCGCGGACAGATTGATCGCTGATCTCCCTCGAGGCCGTATCTTGCAGCCCTAACAAGATTGGATATCAAAACCATTCCATCGGCGCAATTGAATCTGGCGGCGCAAGGATCAAGAATCATCGGCCACTTGATCGACCTCCATGCTCTTTCAGGCGTAATTCGTTTATCGGGAATCAAAAAGCCATCACTGCGAGAGTTATTGATGATGATAAGGACTTGTATGAAATGGATGTCGAGTAACTGCCCTGAATCTGAACATAACAATACAATCGCATGCCACATAATTAAACGCCTACTTTTCTCATTTCGACGACATTAATTCGCAGATTTGGTCCAGTTCAATGTTATTATTACCATAATCTGGCGAATTATCGATGGTGGGTGTTATCACGACACCCCTCTGCTCAGAAGCTTGGAGGATTAAGACTTAAGCTCGCCACGGAGGGGTGTGGGTGCGGATGGAAAGATGCAAACACACTCTGCGATCAGCCTTAAGGTAGTTTTCTAAGCAACGCCTTTCGTCCTTCGTTAGAACGGGATTCAGTCGATGTTTGGCTGCATGAATAGTATAGAGTATATAGTCTATTACATGTTCTTTATATTTAAAAAAACATGAATTTAAACAAACTAGTCTTCATGAATTAATTGTCAGTGGGCGGGTGAAAAAGTGTAAATATAACCAAGGAAACCGTTAATTACATCCGGTCTGCCATAGCTTAGTCTTGGTTACTCCGAGACGCCTGCTTTTCTCTGAGCTCGGCGTCGGCATTGTTTTACCAGGATAATGAACACTCCTAATGTGGCCAGCCGCCATCTTGATTAGGTATTGTGAATTTCCCAGCTCTCCCCTCCCTGGTGCGTGCCTAAAATATTGATCTCCGCTAACAAGGCCCACGAAAGGAGATGAAAAGAAGAGGAGAAGGCACTCACAAGTGGATGGATGGGCCTAGTCAGGCCTCGGGCTCCATGCAAATCTTCATTTTACCCGTCTGTGGATATCTGATCCGTCGACAATCACTCCCTTCTTGCCTTTTTAGCGGCGTTTTTTTAAGAAACACGACCTCTCGTTCCTAAGAGAACTAACTAAAGAACTCTCCATCGAATTGTCTGCACACACTCGCCGGTTTTACAGATAAAAGTGATGGAAATTATCTCGACTCGAATTCAATAAATGCCATGTTAATGCCGGAATTTTCCTTGACTAATGGCCAGATTGTGCCATATTTTATCTGAAGAAGGTAAAACTGCGGACCGGCATTAACTGCCATCTATCCTCTTGATTTATCGTTCACGTGGCCCGCGTGGGGTTTGCCAGCCACAAAAGAGATCTGCAAGGGGAGGTCAGGCAGAAGAGCTGTTTTCTGCCGGCCATTATGCCCTCCTTACCGCTGGCTTATACGGCGGTTTATTGCCTGGCGAGCTCCGATGATCCGTGATCTATGAATGCCATGCGCACCTGGGGGACTAGGTAAAAAGGGGATGTGACCTCTGGCATACTTTATTGGTTATCACTACAGTGTCATCTACGGTGGGCATTGACCCGGTCATTTATTTTCAACACGATTTGACCTTCTCGCGTACTTAGTAGACCGGCGCATAATAATTGTGCTAATTCTTGTTTTATGAATTATAGAATTACAGAAAAAGCCTTGAATATTTCGGGAGCTTTTGAAGTTGATGGCAACTTGCAGAATAGAAACATTTGGCGTGACTGGGTCACAAACAATGGTTTATATCTGACAGAATAAACGTAACGAAGCCAATTATTCTGGTAACAAACAGATGAACCAGTCCATCTTTCTTTGCCGAGAGGAGCAGCGGCCGATCCAATAACCTCGGTAATTGGTACACAAATCTATCATGTTGTTTCTTTCCTTTTTCAGCTGTAGGCTATCACCCCTGCCAAGCTTCGTTCTGCCGCACCGGAAGTGATGTCGAAGCCCCAAGTCCGGATCCTGCTGTGGGCGGTGCCCCGCAGCATTTCCACCGCTTTCTTTAGAGCAATGATGAATCATAGCAATACAAAAGTAAGTTGTGTTCAAAATAACAGTCATTCGGTCTTTTTGGTGAGCAAATATGGCGTCAAGTCCATTTAGGGCAAGCATCAAATCTGTTTGGCTATGAGCAGTCACGGAGCTGCCAATGGTGACTCAAGGGCGAATAAATGATTTGGGAAAGGCTACACAAGGTCATAAACAGATATTTAGCTCATTTTTACTTATCACAGAACACACTCAATTGAGCGCCGGTTTAAGCGGAGTTTATGGGCGTGTAGCTCGCCCTCTGCTCTGCCACCCATATATAATAGCCCACAAATCTCACCAACTGCGCAGGAATGTGTTCAGAATGCAGCATTTAGAGGAGACGCGTCATTGCCGCGGCGCCCGGGAGAGACTGCTGCCGAGCCACCGCCCTGGTTACATTGTTCTGTGGTGTTAGCCGGTTAATACCGTGTTACAACCATTATAGCTCCACTAAGCCCCCTCTCGCTGTCGACAAAGCTCCTTTATCTCCCTACACTGCTCATTACCAACGGAATTGTGCTCCGGAAGTCATCCCACAGCGCCGCCTGGTGAGCGGAAGGAACAGATTGACGTTTTGACGGAGTACTTGCCTCGTCGGCGGATACGGCTGCAAATGACAAAACAATGGAAAACACCATCTAAGTATCCAATCAGCGAGAAAGAGTAATTGTTATTGTGCGAGCTCGTTCTTGTAAAACATGAAAAGTCGGACGAGTCTCAACTACAATTCCCTAGCGCAGCGGTTCATCTGTTTGACCTAGATTTTTACTTGGACGCGTATAGTTTGATATCTAAGATTATCACTAACTTTGTATCCAAAGAACCAAAGCACGATTTAATCGCACTGACGTTTGGACGAAACTGAGGAAAATGTGAGCTTCATGTTATAAATAAAAACACTCTATTTTAGGTTGTTCTAGAGCCCTACGCTAAAGCCTATTATTTTGGCCCAGAGAGATTGAGCTCGAGGTACGGAGATGAACCATCTCAAGATAACTGCACATACAAGGACGTCAAGGCATCACTCGAAGAGGCTTGCCCCGGTTAGTATTTCTATCCACAATGATATGCTATGTGTCTTTTCGTTCTTTTGTCATCCTCAAAGAGAGTTAATTTCTTGATGTGTTCACATATATCCCTGTTTAGTAACTAATTCGGACAAAGCGTGTGACCTGGATTAGTGTAGGCTAGGTCTGTGTACTTACATTGGTTTCTTATTTATAAAAGACTGTGGTTGTACCTGTACTTAATTACCCCTCTCCTGTGTCTTGTCTATCCTTGGGCGTTCCTCTCTAGCGCCCCCACCCATCCTACCCTTCTCTCAACCTCCCGTGCTGACTAATCTGGTAAGGCCCCCGCATTTTATGGAAAGTAATTGACAGTAAGCCATGTTGTCGAGTACATGTCGGTGTGTGATGAGTACAAATCTCCTGTGGAATCTCTACACAGGGTCAGTAACAATGATGAGTACACCACCAAAGTCGCCAAATGCATTAGGGGGATAGCCAGTGAATAGGAAGAGCTGTCATTCATTAGTTAATCTGACTAACAGACGGCTTCACAAATGAGTTTATTAATAAGGTGATCAAGGACAAATGAACCTAGCATAAATTACAAAAATAACTCTCCCCTCTCATTTATGTAATAATTGAATCTTCCATTGCTGTGTATATGAGGCAGAAGCAAGATGTTTGAGTAATACATGTTGGTAATTGCGCTTATTTGTATGAGTATTGGTAAAAGATCAGATGGTATTAATTAAAGTCATATATCTATACAAATAGGACATCATATATTATCAGCGATATTTTCTTCTAATGTGATGTTTTTATTTAACACAGACGCCGAGGTGGTGTTTGTTAAGGACATGGCCTATTATCTGGGATATAAAATGGAGAATCCAGACGTTTTACCTGAAAAATACATCCATACATTCCTTCTCAGAGACCCACATAAATCAGTCTACTCACTCTACAAAATGTCGCTCAACAAAGACCTCACTGGTAAGGAGCACGATAAGAACCCAAACCAACTTGAATTGCATGACTGTTTCATAAAACATCATTGTAATGGCACCAGGTTCAAGTAGTTGATATTGTATTCTAGGCTGGGATCACTTTGATGCTAATGAGGTTGGTTTTGCCGAATTATACAAGATGTTTAATCTTGTAAGTGAACAACTAGGACAGGACGCAATAATCATGGACGCTGATGATTTGCTGAAACATCCAGGTAAGATCTCACCCTTGAATATATATTTACCTAGTACTTACTAATAACAATTAGCATATCTAATCTGGCAACAATTTAGTTTATCGCTCTTAACGTGGCGATGCTTCCTGAAACTGCCAATATAAATGCTTGTAAGGGGTCTGCATTTGTAGCACACTGATAAGGACACAACTGTTAAGTCGGTTTGCTGGTTCTGAGACTGCAGTTCAACCGACAATGTAATCAACTCATTGACTCCTAGTTACAGCCTCGTCATCTGGGATTTCACCTTGGCGCAAATTTATAACCGGTAGTGTCACGTCCTAAATAAGCCATTAAGTATTAGCTGTACTCCACCATCTCCTTGGCAATTGCCTCCGCCACCGCTACCCTGGATCCGTTCTCCTCTCTATCAGCGGCGTAATGCAAATGACCGGCGTAAATTACAGAGATACCGATGGCAGAATGGTGACCCGTCTGAGAAGCACGTCTTAAATTACGAGCAGAATGAAATGACTCATTTCATTGTCTGTGGACACGCAGACGGCTCCCTAAGCCCCCGGCCGGCGACTGCTGCAGGAGCCGGAGAAAATCTCCCCGCTTAAAACGGCCGCTCACGATGGATGCAATTAAAAGCACGGATGCAGATATTTGACGGTCATGGTAGAGGACTCTGTGTGCTTGTAATAGGTTAATTTGCCGAGCAAACGCAGAGGGCCAGCACGTGCTGTGTTAACTAATACGTGCATTACACTTCACGGGAGGGGCTCCCATGGGGTCCATGGCCTCATAGGTGTCTCGTAATGGCTGGCGAGCCCTTTACCGCCCTCCCACTAAATCACTCATATTCCTCATACCTAGAAGGCCGGGGTGATACAAAAACACCACTAAACATGTGAAACCCCCCTGAAGGTCATGACAATGTCACATCATGTTATTGCGTAGTTTGTTTTGCTGCCACTCGCCTGATTAATGGGACCTAACCTGTCGGTTTTTGTGCCTTTACAGAAACGATGTTACGCTTATATTGTGACAAAGTAGGAATTTCATTTGAAGATCGCATGCTGAACTGGGAAGAGGCCCCCAGTGACATGTCTGTGAGTACAACTCAGTTACATGAGATTTTCGACGTCTTTTAGCGACTACCAAAGGTTACAGCAACAATTCGTATATTTAGTTTTATTAAGCCAAAATTCACAATTTCAAATTTCCTAAGGTTCCTCCTATAGCTTTAAATTTTTGTCTACGCAGGTATTTCAAGAATGGATGCCATGGTTCGAGGGGGTACTGACCAGCAAAACCTTCCAACCATCGGCGACTAAGCCCAAGTCTCCACAGGTGATGCCCGACCTTCCCCGCCACGTGCAGAAGGCGATCGAGGACAACATGGTGTACTACAACAAGATGCACCCCCTGCGTCTCAAACCAAACCTCTTACAAGCAAGCTAAACACAATACAGTTGATTAAATTAAAATTGTGAATCTAATCTAGTCATCAAGAAAAAACAAAAACCTAATCCCAATGACATTCTTCATTAATTCCATGGTGGTTACGTAATTCAAGAGTCATGTCAGGTCATGCATCATGTAATCCTGTCGTAATTTTCATTTGTATTTTCATGCGAGAAAATGGCCGAAATAGAGCTCTACATGTAATCACACCTATAACGAAAGGTACCATCTAGTCGTCTCATCAATAGTAATGACTAAATAAGTACAGCTTACTCCTAATTACCGGTAATTTATTTGGGTGCTTTGAGTCCTTGAACCACAATTTCAACACACACGCTCGTCTCTCCTGCCCGAGAAGATTGACTCTTATCCAGCGATGTGGTTGGTTTTGGATCGGATGATGTACAGCGAGGTTCATTGACGTTATTAATTTTCATTTTATTTTGAATACCCAGTGCCGTATTCATGGCTTATCTACTACTGATATGATGGTGAATGACGGTATTTAAATAACAGCATTGGAGCATATTCCATTGTGTAACCAGGTTCTTTTCAAAATTGCTTAGACAGGTGCTCAATTATGTCAAAAAGGAGGCAATTAATTTCACGGAGATTTCAGGTAGGCCGGCAGGTAGGGTATATAAGACGAGATTTAATTAAAGCTAACTGGCAAATCCATTATGTTATACTCCCAGGAAGCAGTGTTGTTATAATTGCACTATAATACCTGATCTGATAAAAAATGGACCCACGCGTGAAAGGAAACTTTCCACCAGAAACAAAATATGAAATCATTTATTCTTAAATACTAGAGCCTAAACATTTATGGACCTTTCAATCTTGTATTATTGTAGTACATGGTATATAGGAGAACGAGCAAGCACAATTACATTAATACTACGTCATAGTGAATCACTTATAATTAGGTAATAATAATGATTACATGTATATAATTGACACGAACATATTTCAGTGGAATTATGTGCTAGCTAATATTTAGCTAGAAAATGTAATGCCAACGGTGAGGTGATAGCACTGAGTTACCACATATATCATTATATAGATGAAATGATCATTAAATAATATGTCTATGTACTGTGCATGGTACACACATTCTAATGATTGACCAAGGCTACACACTTTCACAAAAAGAACAAAATATATATGTATAGAACAATATGTTATCCATATCGAGTATTGTCCTTGTATACTTTACACAGTTTATGTCTAGAGTGTACTACTATTTATCTTGTTAACTTCCATGTGCATAACTGTTGCGTTTGCAGCTGTAATGCGAACCATGGCCGCAACTTTCACAATTTGCGATGTATTGATGATGTCAGTTAAATGATATATTGAACATGTTTTAGACTAGAGGGTATTTATAATGATGTGTTATTGTGATGAAAACTGTAGGTAATTTAACAACTAGGCCACATACATATGGCTTCTTATTAAACGCTCAGTTAAAGTTTAAGCATGGACAAATTGTTGCAATAATATAGTTGGAATGCCGTAGATTAAACAAATATTGAAACAAAATAGTGTCTGATTCTTTTTGTAATCATTTAAATCGGAGAGTATATTTGACATTAATAACCAGGATTTGGTTTACAAATACGCGTCTTTAAAAGAGATCAGCTCTTTTGATAAGTAACTCAACCACTTAAAGACATAGACTTGTATGTCAATTTCGCGGGTTAAGCTATGCATTTGTAGAGCATAAAAGGCAAAATGAAATATATAATCACACTTGGACTCATTGATCTCTCTGATGAGATAAGTCGATCTAAATCTAAACCATCTTAGAGGCGGACTTGGGAGTCATTGGCCTTGGTTCCAGGTTCAGGGCGAACTTCGAGGGCATCGTTACTTGAATGATGGGCAAAGAGTGTCTCATCCACTACCCCTTCACCTTCGCGCATGCTTGCCACCATGATAGGAGGAGGTTCGGCGTACAGAGAAAAACCGGTGCAGTCCAGATTTATAGATGTCCTCGTTGCTTTTCTTCTCGGCTGTACTTCATAATCATGTTGGTCGACTTCTTCAGCATCATGAATGTCAGCAAAGGCAAATTCTCTCTCTATCGTGTGAACTGGGTCATTTGATGACGTGTCACTGCCCGATACTCCAAGATTAAAATCTTCCTCTGCGATAATGTTACATTTTTTCTTCAGAGCATCAATGAGTTTACGCTTCGAATTAGCGTCGGTAAATTGATTTGTTTCCTTTTCTCTAATTTTTTGTTTGTAATGGTAGTATATGTTCTGTCCTTGGTTGTTCTTATGTTCGAAGTTCCACTCATAAGAAAGCATTGAAATGACGAAGTCTGGTGGGGTGTTGTCAATGATATAGAAGAGTGCATGGCATCCATTTATATCGGCAGAATTCAGGTCAATTATTTCATTGTTCTCATTCCCCGGGCGTAGCAATTCTTTAATGCAATCAATGCTTCCTGCCTTGGCTGCATGGTGTAAGGCATTCATTCCATTGCTGTCAGTTTGTGAAGGATTTAGCTTGGTGTCAAATTTACCATAAAGTATTTTCAACTCTTCCTTCAAACCCAGAGACGCGCAGAGTGAAAATACAGATTTCTCTTCTGGAACTTCGCCCACTTGACCAGGTTTAATTTGGCATAGTAGCTTTCTAAATATGGCGTCCTTCCCTGCCATGATAAGATGATTGTTCCACCTAAACAAGTCATCAAGTGACACTTTCGGGATGTCATTCGGGTCCGTCTCCCAATCTACAATCTTTTTCTTTCCTATTGTGAACGAGCCTTTCAGTTTTTCCTGCTCTTTTACTCGGTCGGTTGTGTTTTTCCACACAGCGAATTCTCTTTCTGAGAATTTCTGCCTCGTTTCACGTTCAAGTTGACGTTTTAACTCAAGAAACCTAGACTCTATAACAGTCTTCATTCGAGTGCTCGCATTTGTTTTTGATTTAGATTTAAACTGTCTGTAGTAGTCAAGGGCTGTCTGGTTATGGTTGTTAGTAATTGTGACGTCTATCAGTGGACAAGCTTTCTTATCGAGGAAAAAGAGAGCATCGCTTTCCTTACTATATGCCATGATGTAAAATAATGGTGTGTTACCGGCCTCATCGCGTATGTTACAAAGCAGTTGGTCGTGTTTCACTAGAACTTTTGCACTCTGGATGCTAGCATATCTTCCAGCGATGTGTAAAGCGGTTCGTCCTACATGGTATGACATGTATGGCAAATACCGATTTTTCTTAACCAGCTTTTCCACTAAATTATGTAGGTCATGCTTGGCGCACAGCATCAGTGCATCATAACCAACCGGAACATCAGGTTTGGAACCATCAGGAATCTGCTCGTACACAACTTTGAAGTTTTGTCTGTCCGAATATAGAGGCCCCATCGCTGCGAATATATCAATCAGATCAAACAATTCCATGCAGTAATCATCCGATAGCTCGAGTTTCTCTGCTTCAAGAAAAGTGTTCATTACTTCTAAATAATGATGAAAAGTATTACTTTTCCAGGCTTCTCTCTTTAACACCTCTTTCATAGTACAACGAATAGGGCTAAGGAGGCTCTCTGGATCGACACTGTTAATGTCAGCGTTCGCTCTCAATAGTTCTCGAACTATGGCTACTTGTCCTGTTTTCGCTGCTGTGTGAATTGCGTTTGTCCGTATCCCTTGTCCTAGAACAGTATGACCAAACTTGGTCAAGCCATCTATGATCGCGCAAACATTGCTTAATATAATTGAACGACATGTTCGTCCATTCCACTTTGGGTTTAATTCTTCATTGAGGAATTTTGGCCTGTTCTCTACCCAAACCCCGATGGATGAGACGAATGTTTCCAGTAGGTCGTTTCCGAACATTTTTCCGTTTTCATCGCTAGCGTCGGAGGAGACCGATGTGATTTTCATAACAATAAGTTGTAGTAGGAAAGTGATCATAGTGATGTTATCGGGATCTGTTTCCATGATGTATCGCAACATCTGGACGTGTCGTTCCAGTTCCTCCATTGAACGGGTCAAGCGTCTTCCTGTCCTAAGATCGATTGGTTTATTAGCTTTTGTCTCGTCCTGGATGTACTTCGTGGCTATGTCGTCTAACTTCGATTCATAGTCACTCTTCCTTGAATCACTGACCTCGGCACCTTCATTAATTAGGAGAGCTAACCATATGATCTCTTTCAAATAATCTGCATCGTTTCCTTTACTGAGGAATTGCAACATTTTTTTGTTTCCGAGGTAAACATCCAATGGCGTGCATCCAGCTTTGTCTTTTGCGTTGATATCGCACATGTTACTGTGGACGAGAATTCGTAATGCATTTTCACGAGAGGCGTCTTGTAATGTTTTAGCAGCGTCTGACAAGTTTTTGTCTTTGTGATGTTTCCCGTTTTTCTTCACAAATACGACAAGGTCTGCTTTATCTTTACAGAGAAGGTGGACAACACCGCTGCCATCTCGTGTGGTAAGCTCACTTAATGTAACTACCATGACGTACGTCTGATCGAACGAATTTAAGTACGGGTTTTACCTTAAGTAAAGTCGCCCAAACGAATATTAGAAAAGTGATCAGAATAGTGATCATGGAAAATGGTCGCTTATATATGTACTTAGTTTATAATCCTGTCATGGTTACCGGCAAAATGGTGACTACTAAATGTCCTTCGATCAAGTACTTGCAAGTATAGTAGACAAACTCCATTTGGACATTAAGAGTAATCAAATTTGATTGATCACTACTTGTACCCGGCTGTAGGCATGATTGACATTACATTATCATCGTACATTGTACCTGATTCATAAATAAAATAAATATGTTTTTAATAATAAGGTCATATTGTTCTACCAGCAAATGGTTTCTAATATTTCATACAATACATACGCATCGGCCAGACTCCAACTCATTCTAGCTACTACTTTCATTTACAAAATGTATGTAGCCAAGATGTAGTTTGAATACTTTTCCCATGACTAAAAATAAT
>JAXGGS010162971.1:0-17620 GCA_035585475.1 Armandia brevis
AATATTGACATTCGGAACTTTTTGTCGAAGAAGAAGTAGACGATTTCCCCCCCCCCCCCCCCAGAACTCCCGAAATCGGGTCCATAAGATTTCGCTTAGCGAAATTATATATAAGATTAAGGAGATGTGGCCGCTCCCAACTTTATATATATTTTATTGTGATATTTGTAGCTGAGATTCGCAAAGACACCAGTTCCCAGTTCCAGACATCCCTTTATTTGGGAGATGTTCAGGAAAGGCTTAAGATTCTGAAGGGATGTGGACAGAACTCACTCGCGTACTTGACCGCCGCCACACACGGCCTGGAAGAGGAAGCTGAAGAGCTTAAAGCCTCATTTGATCCTGAGAAGGAAGAGTTGCCTCAGGTAAGTAGATGTCAGGCGCTATGATGCTCTAAATTTGTATTCTTTTTGATACCTAGCCGTTTTACAATTTTCCGCTGTCTTTCCTGTAGGTGTACCCTGAAGCTACCCTACTTCAACCCCCTGTACCTATCACCCAGCAAGAAACAAACTGGCCACTACTGACTGTCAGCAAAGGATTTTTCGAGGGAGCGATGGCTGCCAAAAGTAGGTCATCTGCTTAGAACTCGATAACCAAATCTAAATAAATACTTCTTTCCGTTGTTTCACAAACCTATTGTACTGTTATAGAACAAGCCGGCGGAGCTGGTCCTGGGGCTGCTATGGCCGCTGATATGGATATGGGAGAAGGTGGGGAAGGATGGGGCGACGATGCTGAGCTCGTCTTGGATGATGGTGGGTAACCATGACATGTATATGTTTAGAAATATTTATACCAATGAAAAGCTTACGTTTCCAAATATTCATGTGCACGTATTTATTGACCACCTTCAGACGGTTTTGGGATGCCAGGCGAGGGTGATGATGACCTACTTAAAGGCGATGATGAAGATGGAGAGGGAGGCGGATGGGATGTTGACGATGACCTGGAATTGCCACCAGATCTCGTAAGTGTAAAGAATATTTTTCTTTGGCGGCGCGTATAATAGCCGGATTATTAAATACCGAATACAATACTATCTTGGTTTACTCCCTAGGATGTCGGTCCAGCCGCTGGCGGTGGAGATGAGGGATATTTCGTGCCACCAACCAAAGGAACAAGCCAAGGGCAGGTCTGGTGTAACAACTCTCAGTTACCTGTCGACCACATTCTCGCGGGTTCCTTCGAGACTGCCATGAGGGTAGGCACAACAAACATAGATAACCTTTTAAATTTCCTATGGCAATAATGTTTGTCTAGTTTCGCAAACGTGTGTTTTATATATTGATTTTTTCTTCTACAGTTGCTTCATGATCAAGTGGGCGTGGTAGACTTCGAATGCTACAAACAGTTATTCATGCAGACCTACTCAAGAGCCAGAACTTCATACGTGGGATTGCCATCCATACTTCCACTATTCGGAACCCCACACAGAAACTGGTGCGTACACATCACTACTACTATTTATGTAGGGCATGTTTCCCGCTGTTACACCGGCTATTTACACAGAAATTGTTCACATCAGATGACAGACAAGTGAATTATCGCTAAATTGTCTTTGAATAGGAAAGAAGCTGGAGCGCGCGGCGGAGTGCCTGCTGTCGGCCTGAAGCTGAATACCCTCGTGGCGCGACTACAAAGTGCCTACCAGCTTACCACACAAGGAAAGTTTGGGGAGGCCTCAGAGCGATTCAGGGCTATCCTTCTTAGTGTTCCTCTGCTGGTCGTTGAAAACAAACAGGAGATCGCAGAGGCCCAACAGCTCATCGAAATTTGCAGAGAATACATCGTAGGTTTACTAATGGAACTGAAGAGAAAGGACATGCCAAAGGGAACCCTTGAAGAACAGAAAAGGCTTTGCGAGGTATGCTTGCTACATGTATTATATCTTACCATTGCATCGATAGTGATTACTCTAGCTAGTTGCATTTAATTGATACATCCACATATTCTATTTCAGATGGCAGCTTACTTTACACACTGTAATCTACAACCCGTCCATCTCATCCTTACATTGAGAACTGCGCTAAATCTGTTCTTTAAACTGAAGAATTATAAAACCGCTGCCTCTTTTGCAAGACGATTATTAGAACTAGGACCTAGACCAGAAGTAGCACAACAGGTATTTATCGTTCGTGTGTGAACATTTTCAATAAATCGGGATCAGAATAGAAGAAAATATATTCATTTTAAATAACAATATCATATTCTTCCTAGACAAGAAAAATTCTAGCGGCCTGTGAGAAAAACCCGACTGACGCTTATGATCTAAAATATGATCAACATAATCCATTTGACGTTTGTTCAGCCACATATACTCCCATATACAGGTGAGCACGCGTGGTTTATGCTTGTACTTTTTGAACAATGTGTGCTGATCCGTAATAAACTAACTCTTCATTGCAAGCCACTCACTAATACGTTACTCATCATGTACAAATTCGTTGTTCCAGAGGAAAGCCGGTGGCCAAATGCCCCTTAAGTGGTGCATGTTACCTGCCTGAATTCAAAGGACAAGTTTGCCGTGTGACACAAGCTACTGAGATCGGAAAGGACTGCATCGGCCTTCGAATTAGTCCAATTCAATTCCGATAGATGATATGTTATGTATTCTATAGATGTTTGAAATTCTAAGTTGAGAAATACCTGTTTTGAATGAGGTTAAGTCAATAACCGCTACTGTTTGCCAAGGATCATGGTTGTCATAGGTTCTTATTTATGGGGGGTATTAATACAATTGCTTTTTAATAACTTGTATGATTTAACTCGTGTAATAAATGTGAAGAATGGAAACTGTCGACAAAGTTTCGTTTTATGTATTTAACATGTTTATTGTGAGTTGGGTACAAAGAGAATGTAACCAATGAACACAGAATACAAATCAAGTCAGATACAATAACATGTTCACAAACATCTATTTTTGGTATTGAGATAGAAGTGAAATAGCCAATCGGTTATCATTATTATAGATACAACGCTTTCACATCGGTGAAGGCTGTGAGATGCACAGGAAAATCCATGACGCATCTCCGAATACACGTTTTCTAGCAGAATACCATCAAAATATATTCAAACTCATGACCATGTCTTGTTTCAAACATAGATAAGACTTTTACATTGTACATGACCGTTAAAATGATTCATCTGGTGCAAACCTACACTAAACGACCACTAAAAATCTCGTCACAAACATGTAACTTTTCTTATGTTTTATCTAATTCAGTCGCAAAACAACTGGTAGCAATAGTGAAAGTTCATTTCAGCTATCAGCTATCAGCTTTACAACGCTGATTTGTGAGGCCTCCTAGCCGCAATACTTTTCTTTCAAGTAAACTCTTCTTAAAACATGATAATATTTACACGGTGACCAATATATGATAATGTGCATATACTCTTTCCATGTCTTACTTTATAGACGTAAATTATCTTAGATAAACGGAAACCACTTTACATTTTTACATATAATACTGTAACTCTTCTTAGTCAGAACACTAGATTCAAATATATTCATAAAAATTTCCGGGAATAAACAAACTGACCGATCGCATACATTGTACAACTCAAATATATGACGTCTGCCAAAATGAATGCGCAATACTACAGTGTATACACTTGCAAAAAGGATATAAACGTATCCTACGCGGATATATCTTATATTATTAGACATGTATTGAGAAATGAACGAATCATAAAAAAACATTATGTTTGTCTTTATACACCATACACACCATATCTAAATTCATAGCAACATAAATGAAGGCGAGTGTCCATCAGAAAAATGAATCTATTCGAAAAATCCACTTTCGTTACAGTGTGAAAAATGGTGGTCTTAAGCGTAGTTACAAAATTGTATAAGTGGAATACGTTCCTGTTGGTAGACCTCTGGCGATAAATGGAAGCGAATACAATGATTGAAATTTTAACACTTGACTAGTTTTGGTACAGGTACGCATTAACAAATGTTAAACATTCTGAAGTCTTTTTAAACATACAATATAGATCTATGTGAACACCCGAATAATAGCTTAATATGTTGGTCATATCTGTGGACTGGGTACTTTAATGAACATAACTAAATGGAAGTAAAGGACACTATCTACTCAACAAAACGTATAATAACTATCTGAATTAATTAACGCAATAACTCTATCAATGAAAGTCTCAGACTCAACTCTTCGAAACAATTCGACATCATGCACTCATTCTTACACATACTAGAGTCCTTGTAAAAAGACAAAACATGGATTTAAAATTATCGAATGTTTGCTCCTTGACATCTGCAATCTTTTGCTTCGTATATTCCGCTCTTGTCCTCATTTATACATATATACAAGCACATATATTTTTTACATTGTTTCTAAATATTTAATAAAACAACATGACTAGTATAGCAATATACAAATATAAAGACAGGGACAAAGTACTCTTTAAAGCATTCTAATGACATGAGAAGTTCTATCTGCCAAAATGTACAAGATGCCCATAACAGTCGTAGTAGAACCAAATACATTTGGCAGTATAGCGAAATAAAGCTTTTTAAAATTTGTTTCATTTGTAAACTCACATTCAAATCGGAAAGATCAGGATTTTATGTTGTTCCGAACGAATAAATAGAAACTACTGGTATACCATAGAATCTATTACACACGTTTCTAAAACGAATGATAAATGATAATGCCTAGCGACTCACTGGTAGACTAGTAAGCCATAATTTGAGAATCCTCATAAATGAAACGTCGACTACATTTTCTGAGATAATCATCGTACCTCAATAAACAATATAGGAAAGTGTAACCATCATAGAATTGTGAATAAAGTAGAATTCTTATCACATTACTAACAAAGCACGTTATAGATGCTTAAAACTTCGATACAAATAAACACATGGGACAGTATACAAGGCAGTGTGGAACAATAAAACGAAAGAAAATAATCACATAGAGAGTAGTAACTAACCCTGCAGCTTGTCTCACATCACAACACGTAAAGCAAAATCTTTCTACAGATGCCATGATAAATTAATACCATGCACATGCCAGCCACGGGACTTAACTACCGGGGGTACTTAAAGTCGTTTCTCCATATACACATAATCACGTTCATACAGGGCTTCCAGCACGATTTCTTTTCTCGCCTAATCAAACAATATACCATGGTGAATGATGAGAAATTCAATAAGTTCTCGTTCATACTTGACAGCAGTGAGACTACTCAGGGGATCCGTTTCGGGCGAGCGAAGAAGCGTCGGTGCAAAAACTATGGCAAGGTTTTCTGCACTCATCATATTTTGTTGCTGATGCTCAGTCACTCTGAAAAGGGAAAACATCCATGTACCCAGTGTTAAAAAATTTGCCAAATCACTAGCTGATATCCTAAAATAGTGTCTTGCAATGTGCGTACTTTTTAAGATGTGCCATTAGATATTTGAGTGTATGGTAGTGGGCCGGTGGCAGTTGAGCGAGGGTGTGTCGCAGCATGTCCATCTTTCCATCTAGATTTAAATCTTCTCTCCCTGTAACAGACAAAAAAACGACTGGTTAAGTTAATGATTACTAGTGCATGTACATAAAACCACAAATCTTATCACGACAAATGATTAGATCACTTCCAAAAGGCAGTCGTTTAAAAGGAACAAAATGTTACTTACGGACAGTATCAATGACTTTGAAATAAATTTCAAATGTTAAGAGAGGTATAGGTAGAAGTCTGAAGTACAACTTGAGGACACTGGTAATTGTGTTTATATCATCATAACGTTCTTCTGTGATATCAGTCAGCTCGCCCTCTGGTAAAATAAAAAAGAAACTTACTTAGTGAAATTCAGTTATACAAATGAGTTGTTTTTGTTTTTTTCAAAATATAAGAGGTAACATGAATAGATACCTTTATCAAAAGTCATTTTTATCGCCTCGACGTCGTCATGGAAACCAGCCACTCTGTAGAGCCCTTCCGATTCGACTCCTCCTCTCAGTTCTATTTCTTTAACGCACATGTCAACGACAGCAGGAATGAGGGTGTTCTGGGCCTTCACAAGCGTTGTTAGGTCAATCCCAAACATTCTCTTAACGTACTTCATGTCCGGCATGCAGTCATTAGGCACTTTCTCCGAACACTTCTTGTGAGCATTGAATCCACAATCTGTGAATCAACCGTGTAAATATTACCACAAGATAAGTATTTTTTCACCCATTTCATTCGTGAATAATGACCACATATCATGATAATACCTTGACATCTAACCCCTTGTGCTATTAGACCCCACAGGAAATTTGCACAAAAATCACACCAATGCGGTCCTTTGAATGTGTGTAACTGAAAAGAGCGTACAGGAAGGTGATAAATATTAGTACAAAATGTAAAGGATTTTATGCTAAAAATTAGTTGTCAACTTTTTAGAAAATGATGTAATTCCTTAGATTCCCAAGTGTTCCGTGTAATTTGTAATTTACATTAATCGATACAAAATTGCAAAGCATTGTTAATGCATGTTTGTACATTATAGAAGCTCTTACTCTGTACATATCTAGAATAAAAGGTTTACTTATCTTCTATCAATACACATGGTGGAAACTCGAAGTAGAAATCTACACCAACCTGATGTGCCGTATCTATGATCACGCTCATGAGCTTATATATATACAAGATCTTACCTGACGCGGAACCCAAATCATCAAAGGTAAGAATAGATCTGTCGACTTACATTTAGTGAAAATGTCAAGATTCCCTACCCTTATATTTCATCCATATACACATTTCGACTTTATCCCTAATTAATCGACATGCAATACCTCATACACCCAATGTCTCGTAGCAATCCATAGAAGAACCGTCTCAAAGATACTAAACACTACAGTACAATTCCATCAACATACAGAAATATTCTGACCTTAAAGTTATGCGTTTTCTCGCATCCCATAACCTCCAAAAAATCAGTACACCATGATACACTACTAGCTTTAAAGTTGTGTTGTTTCTCATATTCCGTCACATGCAAGCTTGGAGGGGGTGAGCTGGGAGGGGTCGAGAAATGTGGCTCTTCGAACATCTGTAAAATTTGTGTCTGATGTAGTTTGTTATAGCATTCGTAAAGAATATTGTATCACACAGGTTGGGTCAGGTAGGGAAAGATATGATAGTAATTGGACCAATCTCTCCTAAAACTTGACAGCACTTAAATGTGTAACACATATCTGGTGGTTAAATACATGGTAAGTCAGATTAACATGAGTGACGCCAACGAGAGTATATTATTTGACCTGAACGTGTACATGTAGAGTGGTGTAGTGTTAATCCTGAGCAACAATGCGATAGGTAAGTTGTATACGTCGTATATGACGTTCCTGACTCTGAGATACGGCTATTCATGTCATAAATAATACTAGTAACAGGAGGCACCAACATCCATTTAATCATTCCATAATGTATTATAATAATCCATCCCATATCCACACGAAGTCATATAAAATGTATTAGTAAAAATATCATAATCCCAATTCAATCTATAAACATTAAGCGTGCAGACCAATCAAACTGTAATAAAATGTATCAAGCCTCTCAATAAACGTATTATCTTTTCAAAGTATTTAGTATGTGAGTTATTGTAATACTTTTACGTTAAACCCTATTTTTTACATGACAACACTATTTAAAAAATTGCTACACTTTATAAAAGTGATACCTACTTCAAAGCATAGCAAATTGATATCGAGCCTAGCAGGTTGTGCTACATTAAAGGGAAGGTGCTGTATCATACATATCAAACAAGTACAATGTATATCTGGGTTTGTTCAAGTGAGCAGTGATTCGTCACGTACACGTATCTTAATGACTTAGTGGTGAAGCGCGTCGTCCTACGATATAGCTAATTTAGCTCAAGATACGTATCAGCAACTAAGCACAATCAAATGATGAAAAGGAACACTTGGAAAGCAACTTAAGATGTGTAAAGCATGTAAACCAACTTTGAAGTTATGATGTTTTTTGTAGTCCATGACTTGTGTCCGCGGAGACGAGGACCTGGGGGGTGTGCTGGAGGAGGAAGATGTTGATTCCAGCGTTGCCATTGGGGAATGCTTCGGAGACTTATGTGGCTTTTTCTGAAACCAAAATTTAGCAAATCAGAAACTATGACCGATTAGCTGATGACGTCTCGGGGCCTTCGATCGGTAATGTGATTGCCCTGAAAGAGAGGTACATGTACATATATCGCGATGAAATGAGCCTTTTAAAGGGTCTAGGACACGGATCAACCTTTTCGCGCGCTATATTCAAAAGAGGTTGTGATAAGGATATTTTGGGCATCCTAAATACAAAGGCTCATTCCATTTCCACTGAAGCATCACTGATACTACATACCGATACTCGTGAACTACAATATATGAATACGCTAACTTAGGAATTCGTTAAGCATAACAACTTATGCAAAGAATACTGACTAAAGCGAACTATTGAATTTAATAAGTTGAAAACTATATGTATCGAATTAACTAAACATACGGCCTGTGTGAATAACGATTAATACGAGATTACAACAAGTATACATATGTAGCAAACAAAGGAATTGATGTAATAAAAGCAGTTTAGCCAGTAACTTACAGGCCCATCGGTATTAGTGGCGCTGCTTACTCTCACGCTCTCAGCCAAACGGTTATCATCAGGAACGGTTGGGATGGCAACTGGTATACTGACTGGACCAGTAGGAGTAGGAGTAGGTGTTGTCTGCTGTTGGTTCTGTGCATCCTGCAACTTCTGCTGATGCTGCTGGGCGAGCTGCATTATAACCGCCGAGTTCTGGTACGTGTTTTGGGGCGAGGTTCTCTGCGAACCTTGAGGTGAAGTCCTGTTAGCGTTTGGCTCCGGTTGGGGAGGCTGAGGGGGTTCCCGGTGATGGTGATGATGAGGGGGCTTGTTGTCGTGACGTTCTGCTGGAGCCGCCTGGCTTTGACGATGTGCTTCGTGGCTTCCACTGAGCCGATGAGGCTCGTGGGAAGAGTGACGGTGAGATTCATGGCTCCCACTATGTCGGTGTGCTCGCTCCTCCTCAGATCTCCTCTGGCCGTCAACAATCTGGTTGCTTTGCTCGTGACTCTGGCTACGTCTCTGCGCATCGTGGCTGGTCCGCGGACTATCGTGACTGCGGGCCTGCTCGTGCTGCGCTCGCGCCTGCGGCTCGTGACTCTGACTCTGACGGTGATTTTCTCGACTCTCTAGAATTTGTGAAAGTCTAGGACCCTCGACGGGTAGATTCGCCTGCCCTCGGGCCCTGTGGCCAGATCCGGCATCTGACTTGTTGTTCACTGGTCCCGAGCCCGTGCTCTGGGCAGTGGTAGGTGGCGTGATGCTCGTTACAGATGTATTATCAGACCCAGCAGATCCTTCTACGTTGGAGGTATTTGATCGTCTAGCACCGCTTCTCTTTGGGGCAGCTAACTGTTGTTTTTTGCGAGTATTATAAGCGACATAAGGAGATTCTGCATAATTTGATTGACTAGATAACGCAGCAATGTAATCTGCAGCTTTGGCCTCTAAATAAAACGTAATAAGTCCATCAGCTACAAGGTCCTGTACAGTATCAAAGCGTTTCTCCCCTACGTAATGTTGTCCATCATAGTATAGCTTGAAATTCTTTGTAAGACCATCAAATCTGGAAAACAATTGACATTTGTACCGAGAATTTAAGTATAAGAATAGGCGATGCTTTCAAATATTTGATATTCAATACGCATGCAGAATACTTTATACGTATACACACAAAATGATGTCGTTAAAACTAATCGTCATCGAATGTCGACCGCGACATTATAAACACAATTCAGCTAGACAAAAATTACACCAGCCATCTCCCTTGGCTGGGCTCCAGGTCAGTGATTAAATATGATGTGTTTCTCACGTAGCAAAACGTTCTCTCGTGCTTACAGCCATTACAAAATTACCGCTGGTGCAATTAATCAGGGTCTGCAACAGCAAATATGGTATGTAGTTTGGTTTACCTAATGGCAAGTGTGTATTGGCCTGGGGCTCTTTGACTTTCCCGTATGAGGTAACTTCCCTCTCCACCAATTGTCAGCAGAAAATCAGCATCCTCCCGTGAAATAGCACCATGGTATCTGGAAATGTGAACAATATATATGCATATATGGCGGTGGCTTGTTAAAAAGTTTTACTGCATTGGTGTGTCAGTAACTGCGCTGACGAGAGACCATTCAAATGCATTTGTTTTAGCACAGTTTACTGGAAAGAGTGTTGAGGTCTACTAGAATAGGCAATACGAGAGTAAAATAGTTTGTGGTTAAGCAGGAGATTAATGTATATTAGCGATTTATGCCGGGTCCTCGGAGAGATATATGTTTGTCTAAATCTAGACAGCTCTCCCGGAGTCAAGTAGCACTATCGTCTGGAGTGGAGAACAATTTGCATGACTGGCTCCACACGATGCTGTATTTGTAGACGTGATGGAACTTATGTGAGTGACTAAGATGATACTTACTCTCTTCCATAGTATGGAGGCTTACTCGGAACCTGTAAACAGACAATAAAGAAACAATGACTAACAATTAACAAGTGCTAGTAATCGTATTACACGTATCCTCATTTGTAACTACGCGCATTCTTTGATACGTTTTATTAAAACCACAACTACATACATGAACAATGTGATTTAATAATACTATAATGACCACTGAGCGGAGAGATTAATTCTGAGAGATGGGTACAATGTAATTAGTCCCCTGAGTATTATAAGCAGCATAATCTTGAGAGGAGAAGCATTCAACGGGAGCCCGAGTGTCCTTAAAGTTACACACTCTGCCTAAATAAAAACAAGGGAGTTCATGAATACGTTATGTATATTAATGCCGTTTGGCTGACAACACGGACAATGCTGTTATAAGTGAGTTCAGGGAACGATTCAGGATGCACACCACTGGGCCAATATTATTTCATTGTTAGCGGCTAGCGAGTAAGAAAGCTGGTTTACTCTGGGACGCACGAGGCAGCAGACCAGGGCCTACTGCACACCATGCTACCAGATCAATACAGCAGCATTCTACTGCACATGCCACCACTGTTTATCAGTATCGATTCCACATAACATGTGTTGTTTAGACCCTCCGCTTCAATTGCTACCTGAGCCAAACCGCGAGAAATTTTCAGTGGACGCATAAAACGATGACACTACTTGACACTAACTACAATATGAAAAGATCATGCGTTTATCCCGATCTTACGGGTAATTAAACAAAATGGCACTAGCTGCGGTGATTCTAGAACGCCATCATGTCCTTTAATATATGTCTGTGTGCTATGTATAATTGATCAGGTTTAAGCGAGCCACTGCTAACAAGTGATAAGGACTAGAAGCGTCTTGGACAAGTTTTATGCATTCATATAACAGACCACTGTCTATGAAAGGAGAATAGAACATCTAGTCAGTATTTTTTAGGGTGCTGGCCACATGTTCTGGTGCCGGCTGAACTAAGAAGTAGACCGCTTCAGTAAAATATTTACAAATAGCCCTTGAAGGAATGTTTATAGTGCGAAAGGCCTGCCTGGAACAATATTGTGTGAGTAATCACTGGAGATGATATGGAACAACATTGTATAGATTGGCGTGGGATAACGAAATCCTCTGGCCACAAATACCTACGGCACCATTTGTGGGATGGGAATCAATTTCAAGCTAGAAGCGAGTTGATGCGACACATTATTATAAAAAATATATTTGTTG
The DNA here is from genome assembly GCA_035585475.1 of Armandia brevis. Lineage (NCBI taxonomy): Eukaryota > Metazoa > Annelida > Polychaeta > Opheliidae > Armandia > Armandia brevis. The sequence goes on from JAXGGS010162971.1 coordinate 11,729, forward strand.
AACAAACAAGACATAGCGCTTATCCATGTCTTCAATATGTAATATTGAGTCGTTCTCATTCAAATTTCATCATATGCGTTTAAATGTTTTAATAAAACAGATTCAGATGGGCGTCACATATATTTAATTGAATTGATTTTTTTTGTATATGCATCCGCATTAGAGAACATCCCATACAATAGGCCATTTCTGTCCTGCATGTCGAATCGTATCGGTAACTGAACAGTGTGGTATTCTGGCGATTTAAGAACGTTATCAAGCTATTGCTGGCAAAAGCTCTCGGAAGCAGACACTGAGCCACATAAACCCAGTATTTGGTGTCTCCTGGTGGCTCATCAGGCATTCGCAGAGGAAGGGCCGAGGGTCACAGACAGCTCAGCATTCCCATAAGGATCTTAGTGTCCCCCTGAGATATATGCGGAGAGCTGGGGAATTGCACGTTTTCTGCTGCATCAGATAGTATTTGTCAAAAGCAAGCCAATATTTAAACAATTTCTAGCACGCCTGCTCAAGTATATAACGCGAACTGAAATAGCTGATATTCAGGTAAAAATAATAATCGCTTTTCTGTTGATGGATAGCCAGGCATAGCTAATCTCTTTTAACCTGACTAAGACACGAAAAGGCGAACATGAATTGGAAGAAATTCCAGTTACTTCAGTAATTGCGTGAAAATACCACATCTCTTGGCGTAACGTAATGCGGGCAGAAAAAAAGCCAGACTAGACAAAACAGGAACACTTCTGTAACCTTTAAGACGTTATTCAGGTGGGTGGAGAAAGGTTGTCTGACCCTAACTCCTTGAATGAATCTATAATACATACACAATTGAGATAACCTTTCTGCCGTCTGCTTCTAACGTGGAACAATATTATCTGGCGCAGGCAGCTAGACGGGATTGTCCCTGATAGAGGTTGCATACCTGTCCGACCAGATTAAATAGACGTTGCGGAGGCTACAGCAGACCAAGTAATGATGCATATCAGCATGAAGCAAGCAAGGGGCAGATATTGCACGGACGCTTGTATTATGTATCTTCCGCGAGGAATATTTCTGCATATTAAATACAATCTAAAGGACTCGCAACGATAAATAAGGCAGGTGCCTGATTGGGAGAGGTATCGGATGAGTTGCCGTGGAGAACCGGGATATATTAAATGCACTCCCATCATGTGAGCGAGTCGAGGTATCGATAGTGGTGAGAGCATAATGACCTTCGAGCTATGCCAACAGTACTGCAGCAGTACTGCAGGATACTGGCAGCCTGTGAGTCACTGTGGCTTTCCTATACACGGGAGGGCACCTGATCAATTACATTTATGTTAGTACAATGCCATCGTCTCAACGAATTACATTCCCTATATTCTACCAGGAACATAACAGTAGAACCTGTCAAGATTGATTTTAAGGCCGAAGGAAAATATCTGACCCACGCACAAACATAATGTATTTAACCTTAGTCATGTGATATTACAGTACATGCAGTTTAAATCCGTGCCAGTCTCATCCTTACAGACAGACCTACTTTGATATCGCTTTTAATGTACATGTACTGTAAAATAGTATAATCAATATTGGGTCATCTCACACATTGTTACATCTAATAAGGTTAAATGTGAAACCAAGCCTGCACAGCCGTAAATCAACCGATATCTAGATAATGACTACTATTAAAAAATAATCGTCGTTAATTACCCAGTAATTCATGAGCTCAGCAGAAGGCTGGCAGTGAACACCCTATACCCGGGCGGTGAATGAGTAAATAGCCGTATGGATTTCCAATAAAAATGTCTCAATGATAATTGCTAGTAACGATTGGAGCCAAATCAAAGGGAAACGGGGACGGTGATAAACCAGACTAGTGTCAGCGGTCAGCAGTCTCTCTTTGGTTTTATCATCGATTCACGAGTTATAAGCTCATTTCTGGTTTCTCCCTCCGAAGTCTTTACTGAGGCCAAAGTACTTCCCTTAATAGCTTTCTTGGTGACCGTGATGACTCAAGCAATAGTAAGGTCATGCACAATCAACAGAGCTGAGCCGGATTCAGCGATGACAACCGTGAGTGTACCGGGAACCCGAGTCGGGGATTAGGTGGGAAACAGACAAACTCTTCCTTGATGGACCCAGAATCTATTGAGAGACCACCAGTAACTATATGTACCGGTGTATGTGCATCAAGCAAACATAGCGAGCTAATCGGACCAAGCCGCATCAATGTGTGGGTCAATAAGAGAACAATATCCTAGTCGAGACAATCAATCATACTCCGAGCAATGAAAAGCCTCGTCCTTATAACACCCATTTACGCATTAGACCGGTGATAGGAGTGACAGCTCTGGTACTTGCGTCCACTCACTCACCGCCTAAATAAGTGAAAATACTGTGCCTGGTATAACGAGGTAAGAAGTAATGCGGTGAGCGCGGCCTTGTCTGCCCGGCTAACGTGACTGTCTGGCTACACACCCTTTCCCATCCCACCACTCGATGATTTTCTCTCGCATGCTCAATCGGGAATATGTGAAGTTAAGCTTTCATAATAAGGGCAAGATCCCACATTTAGCGGAAAGCCGACAGAAATGAGGCACTCTCATTTGCTCGTCCTTCAAGGGTCTTTTCGGCTCCCCTGATGCAAATTGCTTTTCATTATACCGCGTTTTAACGCATTTTGGGACGCCGTGCAGCCATTGAAAGCGCTTGGGTCAGTTGCCTGAGTTGAATGCTATACACTCCAGAGTACCGACGTAAAAAAACAAGGCGTCGTGATCATCGAGCAACGAATACTGTAACTGCCATCTCGTTTAGTGGCATCATGCCGTTGTAGGATGTGACGGTGAGAAGCAGCAGCATGGATGAGAATAACAGGGATCGGCGTGTATGTTGTGACACCTCGGCTGACAGACGTGATGGAGCACTAACGACACCTGTAACTGAGCTGACACCAGTCGACTCACCCTCTCTCACGCCAGATAACAGCGACCTGTTGCAGTAAATGACACATTCTGCAAATGTTATCACTTTCAAATCTCTATCTGGGTGAACCCTGAATATTATATGAATAAAATTGGGATTTGTTGTCCGATGCACCTAAATCGACGGAGGCTTGCGAGTAACATGATATTAAATGCGTCGTGAACGGCCACACATATGCACATGTACAACCATATATATGCACGTGCTGAGATCAGCTTTCCTCAATTCTGAACAAATTAATTAATTAATTCCCGTGTGTGCTAGGTTGCTGTACCATTTACCAGCGTCATCGGCTGGGCGAGTACTCCGTATACACGCATAATCGCACATACTGGCGGTGGTCTGCCTTTACAGGTCTCTCCCATCGATTCTTTTGCAATCAGCTGCCATATATGTACATGCGTTGAGCAACTGCCCCGAGAGGCAGCTTTAGCGGCAGACTCACGACTGACAGAGGAGACTATACACGAAACACGATATGTTTGTTAAGCCGACAGACCGGCTCTCCAAATCACACACATTTTTGTACATATAGATCGGCGTATACGTATATCGGAGAAACCAGCATCGTATATAATCGTGACGGTGCCTTGTGAAAGCACAGTTTTGTCTTTTCCCAGAATATCCAGAGTTGGCATGATGTTTGCTTTGATGACGAATGCGCGGTTAGTGCTTGCAATGAAAGATAAATTGGTTGTCATCACTCCGCTAGTTTTATTTTGATGCGCCTGCGGTGTGACTGATGAATTTGTGGATAAGGTGAACATGTAATGCCTGGGCTGGGCTGGGCGATGCACAAACTGGCAAGGATTCTACAAGCCAAATAAACCATCGCCTATTTAATATCAGCTGTACGCAAGATGAACGAGCTCCGTTCAGGTTAACTAAATCTGAATCTAATTTTTCCCACAGTGTTCAGGTCAACATCAGTGATACGAAATTCTGAAGCCTGAGGGTATTGAAAATCCTAGGTCTACAGATGGGAAGCCTGGGAGATTGACAATTGATTAATGCTGGTCTGGCTATGGCAAATACATGTATCATAAAAACTTAAAGGGCTGTCAAGTGGAGCAACAATTTAGGTGGCGTAGGGCCGGATGCTGGGTTTTCTCCTTCCAATCCCAAAAACGAGCAACCCTGGCGTAGTCATCACCGGGGTCAACAAAATTCAAACTATGTGAATATTCATCTAATGAAACTAAAATATCTACGTGGAACAGTGGTTATTATCATTTGGGCAAATAAGATGAGCGATGGACTTACTTCTCTTTGGCACACGATTCGTTTCGGCTTAGGAGCTTGCTGTTGTAGGTGGTACACTGAGGAAAATAATAATATTACAGATATATTTTAGTGTGAAATTAAATAACCGGTAAAACAACATTATTTGACACTTTAGTTTGGATGTACTTACAATACGATTTCCACATAGGCATTCGGAAGAGATCATCCTCTGAAAGTAAAAGAAAATGATTCATCAAGAATTTCTGTATAATTTGTAAATAACTTGATATTTCTGTAAAGGTCGAGTATAGTTGCCTCTCGGTGAGGAGGAAGAAGAATTACTCGTGACATCGTGATACGTTAAACTGACATTCCAGTAAAAAGTCTTCCTTGTCGAGATCAATTTCCCATATATCCCATTACTATCTAATCCGAGCCCTCGATCTAATCTATAATATGATACGGCTGCATATGCACCTACTTAAAAGTCTGATAATCTCAAAAGACACCGCCCGATGAACTCTTTGGAATCGTTGACCCGAACATATTTGGAAGTTGCAAATGTAACTTAGACTAGAACAATATTGTGTTATCCAGTAGAATCCTGCATGGTAATGGAGAAGGATGTTTCGCAACATTAGGTGATACAATCCTTTTAAGGAGAATTTAGGACACTTTAAATATCTTCCAGCTGACGTAAGTCATACGATTTAAGTGCTTACTCGTGCAAATAAGAGCATAGTGAAAAGTATTAAAACCTCACATGGTAAGTGCCGATGTCACATCACCCCCTTAATCTCAGAGAGAGAAATAGGCCAATAATCAATACCCTATCATTCAATTTTCTTTCAGCCTTAACTCCCTGTTCGACACTTACCAAAATTTTGAGATAGCATTAACGGAACATTCATAATGATGCTATACGCGGAGGTCGTTCCTACTAATATTAAACAGTAGTTAATCGTGTAGCATGCAGATCCACCATACCGTAATCATATTCATAATATTGTTTTTCCAGTTCAAGTTTTCTATTTCCTAAACTGTCGGTGCTGTCAATTTTATCCAAAGATGTATGACTGCTCCCAGGGCTTCCACCATGTCGCAGATAAGAATAAATTTGTTTCGTAAGACAAGGATTGTAAGGTTTGGTCTCCGTTCCAGACATGTTAAACTTTGGTTCGTATTATAAGACACAAGGGTTTCTCTTATACCACAGTTTTCTTCCCTCGTGTACAGATCACAGATCAGTAAGATCACATTAATCTTTAGGCACTAGTTGATCGTACCGGCACTTTATCACCAAGACACAATTTAAATTGTAAAGCACAGATTCCAAGGACCTATCCGAATAATATCATTAGGACATATCCAAATACAGTATCTTTCCTTTCTGAACATATGAACGCCTGTGGGAGAATATTAACAGCGCCGAAGGGGATATACAAACGTCAGTTTAAATCACATGATCAATCCAGTGACGAAAAATATATACATGTAGTCGTGATCGTTTAGCTGGAACATAATTGCTCGTAATCGTAATTCCATGTCCGTATCTTAACACACTGTATGGAATCATTCCGTCGTAAAACTGCCTACCGTGTGCCTGGGAAACGTAGAGCACGGAAAATCAACGAAAAGCGCATTTGTTAGGGAGCATCACGCTGAAAACACAGGAGATATAATGTAACCGCCTGCCAG
>JAXGGS010163082.1:4941-17619 GCA_035585475.1 Armandia brevis
ATTTCGCTTGACAGACACCGCACAATAGCCAGTAACTTTCGACCAAACGCCCAATTTATCAAATTAAACTTCAAACGAGTAGTCACAGTAACAATTCGACACAACCTTACATAGGAGAAACTAAATCTATTTCATCGAGGCTAAGTCTTCGGCAGCAACTTGACAACGTCAATTCTCGACAAAGTAAGGTAAGCGGAACATCTTCAAGCCCCTAACCGTCTAAACTTGGTCTACAGGGCATTCGTTTATTGTAGGGGCAATTTAAAATATTCCTTCAAATTGAATAAATATTAATTTCGAATGGAAGCAAATGTGATCATTTTGCCGCTGTCAAACAATCTGGTCTGGTGGTTGAAAGGTTTCTTTAAAATGAACGGTCTTTGTGCAGACGGAGGTGGGGTTGAGGATATCGCTTGATAATATTTGTTTAGCCGCTTGTAGTAGGTGTTAAAAGCCGTTATAACGCTCTTAAACAGGCTAAGTACCTCCGATCAGATTTCAAGCACCGTTCACTGTAATTGCTCTGCCAATACACAATCGGACAATTGGCTTTCGATCGGGTGCTTTGAGGCAGTGGCCTTTAAATTACATTTCTAACGCGATGCGTGATCTCAATTGCTTGCAAATTGGTGAAATGCACCGAAAAAAAATCAATTCATTCAAGATTCCGAAGTTCCGAAGAGGTCTGGATGGAAGTGTAAGATATCACAAACTCAGAATAGATCTTTGCATTCTCGAGCCAAATTATCTGCTTCGATGGCCTAGAATCGTCCGGACTTTACTGAGTAACTGTGAGTTGGTACAGCTGTACCTTAGTGAGGATCTGTAGACGAATAAATGATAATTTCTGTAATTGCATTGTAATAGTACAAATTAATAACGCATATAACACTATTGAAATGCACATAAACTGTTTGAAACATCAATAGACAGCATATCAATTCAAAATGGTGAATATTTATTCAATTAGGCATTCAAAAAGAGTTGAAATATGAGGTTCTAGTTTCAAAGGATTTTCTTTCACAATGGCGATTAGAGGAGACATTTTGACCGTTTGATTACATTTCGTGAAGTAACTCAATTATTAACTCACACATGTGTGCACGCGTGTGTAAGCCCATACAAATTATATCAGTCAGCGGATAAAGGAACTTTAATAAGCTACCCCCTGCCTCGAGGCTCTAAATATCCCCTTAAAATCACTTAAAATTGTAATGTATCTTCGCTTTAATCAACTGATTATACTTATTTACCGTAAATCAATCAAAAATGCCAATAATAGTGGAGAATATCCACGAGCAGTTGGCACTTTGGTGAATCGTTATTTTCAAGTTTAACGCTTTTGTTGTGATTATAATAAGTTTAATAGCCAGGTCCTTTGTAGAGCGTTTATATCGCGCTAATTTATGCAGCGCTGCCGTGTTTCTTTAACTAGAACGAGGCTGTGCTCAGCAGGAGATAAATTGTGCGACAAAGTGTTGTTAAGTAGGGGTCAGAGGTCGGAGCAATATATCATTAGTTAACTAGGAGAAGGGCACGCCTGTCATACTCCTCTATTATCGCCCAGTGGGTGTAATTATACCCCCGAACCCCGCTTCATACATTACTGGGTTTTTTATCATTCACCAAGCAATCATCCTGTCGAGATGCTTGCTAAATATCCTCAGCTTAGGGGGGCCAATTCATGCTTATTTACCCCGTGTTTTATTCTCCCAGCGCTTGGGTCGGAGCAGCGAGTTTTAGGGCCATGATTTCCAACAAAAGACCTCGTTAACTGCTTATTCACTTTATCAATTATCTCTGCCCCTGAGCTGCAGTTTTTCTGTTGAGATTAATTATTTTCCATAAACAAACACAACGTTTGTTTATCAGCAAAAAACTGGAAGTTATGCCTATATGACATTTGATCCAGTAGATAGCGAACCCGAGTTCACGTTTTGTTAAATGATCGTTGAGTGCGTGCGGGATCAATTCATAGTTCGCGTGATGCTTCGAAAATCAATCATTTGACAAACATGGTTTACCGCAAAAACGTCTCAAATTGTTTTTATCTTGATTCAAACTCGACACCTGGTTGGCTATTAATCAAAATGCGCATTAAAACTTGTTATTAATCAATTAAAACAGTGAGTAATTGACATATAGTGCTTGTCGGTTTGTGTATTTAAGCGATTGATGATTTATCGATCTCACCAGACGACGCGCGTAATATTTATCTGATAATATCAGATTCTGCGAAAAACATTAAAACATTTTAGGCATAAACAGAAAAATATCGTATGATATGTAATGTCAATGACCGAAACAGACAAGCAACAATCTTAAGAAGACTATGCAGATAGGTTTTTGTTTTAGATTAATAACGTATCACTTCACAAGTAAAGGGAATCCAATGAGAACATTCCAATACGATAATAATTTGTTTAGTGGATCAAATTTATCAGTAGTTCACCAGTCGGATGCGCCCTATTTTAAATCGCTATATGTTTTACTCTCCGAAGTTGCGCTCCGTCTGGACGCACCAGCCTCTTTGTGAGTGACATTCACTTAGCGCAGACGACAAAATCATTTGGCGCCACGACGATGTTTAGCAAAAAGATGTTATTTCCCGCTCACAATCCGGGTATAAAATGAAGGGTTTCACGCTTAGCTTCTCCCCCAAACCGGTGCTTACGCTGACAGCGAGGGCGGCGCAGGACATATCAATTTACAGGGCATAATGAAAATGTCTCTGCCCTCAACTAAGATTGATGCTTTAATAATACGGGCCTCGGAATGAGAGCAACTTATACGTTTAACCAGCCTCCAGCCGGCGTAATGGCTTTCTGGCTGCCTGCGTCTGCAAATTACACCTTCTCAGGGCTAACGGCCGCTTGCAGCTATAGCGGAGAAGTATATTTTCTATTAGAGTATAAATCTAGACAAATGCTGCTGTTGCTGATGCTTATCTGGCTCGGGGAAGCTGGTACCGTTATACGGACGATGTGAGGGCTAGAACTCCTTAACACCCGCCATCTTACTTACGATGACCTTTCCATGGGCGATAATGAAGAGTCATGTCGTATTTAGTGTAAGCTGGCAGTAAAGATGGATGTCACCGCAAAATAAGTAGCGAATAAGATATGCATTTCTCGGCCTCACTGTATGTATGACAATCACATGAATCCGGATTGCGCTCGCGATAATGATTATTATGGCTGCAAGAAACGTATTACGAGTGGGGTCAAACGAGAAAGCAATGCCTGTGGTTTACCCTGGTTTCCTAATTACATTATAGTGTCAATAACGACAGAGATTGTAGTCGGTCTCCTATTGAGCGCTACAATATCTGTTTATTCGTCGAAAAGATCGATGAGGGGTGCTGGAGCAATTCACGCGGATATAATCTAATACCCCTCGATTTCTGCAATTTCTCCCGAGCAAAGCGACGCATCCTCCGCTACCGGAAACCAGCTAATTGGACGCGTGTTTAATTGATATGATTCAATAAGGTCATTGATCGGGACGCGTCAAGTAGCCTCGATTACTGTTCAACAAAAGAGAAACCACTAATTATCGTAATTAACAGCTAATATTTGACGGCAAGTCCGAGCATGTTTGTGTCTGAGGCTGGGCCGAGAGAGGGGAGAGTGGGACTCGCCGGGATCCAGCGGTTAGTTACCACGGGCAGGACAAAAGCAGACAAATCTAACAATCTAAATGTTTCCCGCCCAAACAATGAAACGCAAAACACAACAGAAAGCAATCAATAGCCGAGCGATTTGATTTGCGACATCTACATCATGTACATGTATTCAAAACGACATGTATTAGAATTATATTTATATGGTGGTGTCATCTTGTCCGTCTAGCAAATACGATTCCAAATGAAGAATGGTTTGAGCTCGCATCGTAGCAACATCTGCCACTCTTTTTAATGAAACAAAATTCATAGCAAAAATAGATAGATTGCATCAGAATAATCACACATTAGATTTAATGAATATTTTGATGCGTGTCGATAGAATGTGAAACAATTAATTGACACCATAATTATGTCGGCATCAAATGTCAAACAACAACGAGAGATGAATGTAACCCCGATGCCCCGAATTAGCTTAATTTGTTGTGTATTGGAATAAATGCCCGCCATCTGCGAGTAACATTTGTATTCTGCAAGCTTTCGGCTATAGAACGGAGCGCCAGACTCGAATCTTCTGCTTGATATTACCCTCATGAATATAAAATATCGCCCATATCGCGCGAGTGACCTCATTAAAGTTTGATGGCGTGCGACAGGAGTAACAAGATGAGCAATCGCTCACTCGGTTGTTGGCTTTCAATCACAAGTAGAATAATCGGTGAGTGAATAATCGTCGGGAGGCTCGCCTTGGGGGAAAAATAGACAATGTGATACCATCCATAATTCAAATACAGCGCTTCATTTAATCCTCGCCTAAATAACCCGAGTCTCACGTATTACCCGGCGGAAAAATGGCGACAACAGATGCGACATCATAGCCTATAATCTTAAAAAAGACTTCATAAAAATAGCATAGGATAGGATACTGAACAACCACTATACTGTGATGTTGCAAATGTTGCACAGGTATCATAGAGCAATAACTTACGTTGCCAGCAGAGGTCGCCAGAAGATACGTGCCTTGATTCATAAAACTCCCACCTCTGACAGCTCTCTCTCTTGTAAATACACACCGTAATCTGATCAGCTAATAATGCCCGACAAATGGCTTCATACTTCAGAAAAACCACAAAATGGACGATTTTATTGACACAAAAGCGGACAGGACGACAATAGGTGGTTACTCCCCGCACTCACAATGTTTGCGCGGATCTCATTAATAATTTGACAACAGTTTCAAGCTCCGTATTTGTTTATTTTGTTTCGCGCTGTTTGTAAAGGGCAAATATAGAGCGAGACATGTCCGAGCGACAACACACGAGGGTCAAATTTATCAAACTATTATATCAATTAACCAAACTAGTATAAGATATTATCAATTTATGACGACGATATATGTGTGATTTATAACTAAATATATTCACCGAGATGACCATCGTCAATAAGAATAAATATTTGACCGGAAATGTAATAGATGAATTTATTACACTATATATATACTTCAAGTGTGACATGTTATCATGGTTACGTCCTCCGTATCATTTATCAAGCTTTTAATCGGATCCCATCAATTAAACTGCGCTATGATATCTGGCGTTTATCAATATTTAAGTTTGTAATATCGACCCGCGTCCTGCCCATGTTTGTTTTATGGCGAGTAATTCAATAAGTCTTGTAAATATACATTCTTTCTGATATAGTAGGACGATTTGACCAGCAACGTAAAGATTATTTTGAATATAACAATATGTATTATTTTATTAATAAATCTAATGTTTGTTTCAGGTTTGGTTCCAAAATCGTCGAGCTAAGTGGAGGAAGAAGGAGAACACTAAGAAGGGACCAGGGCGACCCGCCCACAACGCTCACCCACAGACATGTTCTGGGGAACCGATCCCTCCGGACGAGCTGGAGAAACGCGAAAAGGAGCGTCTAGAGAAAAAACGCCGGAAACAAGAAGAGCGCCTGCGCAAACTGGAGGCCAAGCGAAAGGCGGGCGATCTGAATCCGACTTTATCCGATGAGGAGGACGACGAGATTGATGTAGTTGGGGAAGGTGAGGGCTCAGATAGTAGCATATGCTCATCCGCGCTTTCATCATCAGAACATGACATCAAGGACATCTCAAGGTCATCAGACCCAGCCTCTGACCATGTACCTCCCTCCGCTGGTGAAGCTGGTGGTGACGTGCAACAAGTGGCGGCTCCGGGTAATGCGGCTAAATCACCCTTTAGTATTGACTGTTTGCTGGAGGCACCTAAAGTTCCGCGGGGTCGACGGCCGAACTCTAAATACCCGCGAGTGCAGGCGAGTAAGAGCATGAGCCCTTTCTCGCTGGGGATGATGCCCCTTTTCCCTATCACACAACCCGTGGGTTTCCAGGTGGAGCGTCTGCCAACCCCGCCCTCCACTCCCCCGCCGCACTCACCCAGCGCGCGATTTACGTCACATCCGGAATTCGCCTTCCGTCGGGAAAGTTTAAGTAGTATACCTGTTAGTAGTATAAGAAAGAACTGTAGCGCTGGATCAGCCAATGACAGGACAATTAGTGCGCCACGTGACTTATCACATTGCGTATCACGTGATTTATGTGACTCTAGTAAGGACACAAGAACTGAATCCGACTCGGGTCACTAGCAGCAAATTGTGCTTTGTTAAATATGTTGCGTCCCGATAAATATTATATTCGTTAACTCAGGTCTTTTAAATATTAAAATGTAATGCATTAGTTATCTGAAATTAATTCCTATTGTGTGGTATGATGAAGTGTCTATTTATAACGACCTTTCCCTGTCGGAAAATGTATTGAAAACCTAATCATATGTTATGATTCAGTACTGAGAATAATGGGGCTCACACCAGCAAAGGTTTCTTGCTGAAAGAGATCTAAATAGTATGATAATTAAAACTAAACTGTGTACATGTATAATGAGAGACACTTTTAATGAATATTATATATAATTGTATGTTTGAAAGTTAAGCGTTTTCAAGTGATGAATATTCATTGTTTAATCTGTAAAATAAACTGTTGAAAATCATACTTATAATCTATTTTCTCTCCATTCATTGCGATCTTAGATTTCTAAATTAAGTGGCAACAGAACAACATATTTTGTTGTGACATTATTTCCAAAAATAACACGCGACCAACTATACCAAAATAGCAACATAACATCAGTTTTTCATCTAATGTATTAGTAATTTATTGTTAATTATGATAGCGCTCTATTCGATAATGAACTCTAGACATATAACCAGAAATGCTATCATTACCTGAAAAATAAAGGTACCATACTTAACTGTGTATATTATTCGCGCAGCTCTGCTCCTCTGGCCTGTCTTGCATTCTCCCCCACTCGGAGATGGATCGCGGGTTTGCATGTCGTCAGTTCGTTTCGTTTTGTTAGCCGAGTTCAGAGGAACGCGGACGGTTAATGCAAAGCGCTGATTTACCCCGTAACAAGCAACAAATTGATATGTCCCGATAACCGGGGGCTTGTCCAAGTTTTTCATTTGTGACTGAGTCCGTCTCGCAATGAAGTCATTTATAAGCAGCAGAGAGGGAAGAGCGGATACCCCGGGGATCTCAAACCTCATCTGGGGGACGGAGTCAAATAATTACCGTCTAATAACCTGGCTAGCGAGGAGAGCCAGCACAACCTAACCTACACCTCCCAATTTATTGAAAACTATTCAATAATTCAAGCCCTTAATCGCGGGCATAGAAAATCGGGCATCCATCAGCTTTTCCCGCTCAATCCCCGACGCCGATAGCAGACGAGATTTATCACAACCTAATCCGGCGCACATGCTAATTTATTTCCCAGAATTCACCGCCTAAGCTGGGCAAATCAAAAGTGAAATGGCACAGAGCACGGGGGAACGCGTAAAAACGATTTTCCCGCTGATACGAATCGGTCGTCTGCTCCAAACTATCGCCACGTTCATTAGCTTCCAGCTTACAGATCCGCCAAATTATTTCACATTTGCATCCGAGTAGCGCGAGTTATTTGGCGGGAAATCAGAATTGAATTAGAAGAAGGACCGTGGAACGAGGAGGGTGAAGCAGACGACATTAAAGCAACAACTCGAGTCGTATTGGGGAATCAGCTCGATTTGTATCCGTGTTTAACCACCAGGCGACCTCCTCCCGGTGGGGTCGAGAGAAATGGCAGAAGATGCTGTTGAGACCTAAGGGGGGTAACGATGCCCTATTTCAGTGGTAGACACACGATGGGAGCTCGAGGGCGTGAGGCTAGTTACCAGGAACAACTCACGCATTGCCGCAGATGACTTTTTCTGGAAGAGCAGGGTGAAGGGTGGTCGAAGTCAGGCTAATAGGTGGCCATATGGAGGCACATTACATTTAATTGTGTCTGATCCGTAGGAGACAAACAACACAATTCCTGAACAATAAGGCCATGCAGTCGGATCAATAGAATGATGCAATTAGGTTTGCCTGCTATTTTATTACTGTCAGCATGCCGACATTTTGTATCATATATAATACAAGTTCATATTCTATAATATATATATGGAGATGATTTCCACAGTATTCGTTCGTTTAGTTGAACACGTTTTGCCTCTACTGAATCCCTTAAAAATGTCAAGTAGAGATAACCAGAAGACTGCTGCTACCCCCTCCTTCTTTTGGCGGGAAGTGGTCCTCAGCTGCTGAAGCAGACGACAGTTTCATCTGGGCGATTGTTTGCCGGAACAAGTTTATTCATTATTTAACTCGGGCTGTCACCTTTCGTTTCACGGCACACCAAACACTGGCTGATCCCTGCCCCCACCAACTACGCAAATATCCTCATTCAATTCTCCTCTGGAAAATTCAATTTCGTAAGTAATCAACTATTGCTAATGACCGGGCTGGCTCGGACGTTGGACACCCGCGGGGACCCTCGCGAGGTATGGAAAACCACAGCTCCGGGCGACTCGCGAATGAATTTTGATGGGCTTCATTTCATTAGGAATCGTTGAGTGGCTGCTTGATTTCTCTGTCTCTCGGCTGCTGAGGCTGAGGGACGCGGAGAGATGAAGGAGACGCTGTCCTCCGGGCTGGCGTCTGTGAAATCGGCGAGCAGAAGCCCCGGATGTTAGGAAACCCGAGATTTGCGGGCGGTGGAACAACAATCCAACTGGTTCTCATTGTTTTCTCATACATTCATAATTGTGACGGGAGAGCAGATGCTTTCCGCTATCGGCCAAATTGTCAGACGATATTGTTGCCTTGAAATTGCTATTTCTCTATTATTTCTCGCAGTCTCTTATCAGCAAAGCTATGGGGTCAGATAGTTACTGTGTTGAGAATAAACATTATTTAAAATTTGTTCTTAAATTTACATTAATAATTAGGGAGAATATGCCAAACTTGCTTTTATTGACGGTCTAAGAAAGAATGCAACATTTCCAACTTCACTCATTAACATTCGTTAATTTACCCCATTTGGCAGATGGAACTGGCCTTTCTCTGGTTTTCATTTACCCCACAGAACGACTCAATGTGTCGCATTCCTGTGAATAAGACCATATTCATTAGCTCGAGATTCACATTTGGCAGTGTAATTTTACGTCGATGGATTTATTTACCAGCTAATATCACTTACTCGAACCCATCACTGACACGCAGATGCCATTTACACATCTCGACCTTTAATGTCGGCGTCCCACGACAAGTCGGCATCTGGCACACACACCAACAAAATATCTTCATATTGGGAGCAATCACTCAATTCAATTAAACCCCGTAAAGCAGACGACAAGCTGTGAGAGCGGGAAAGATTTGGCGGGAGTCCCCAAACGACAATAACATCAATTATACATCGAGCTTATATCCCTGCGCAGACGCCGAGCTTAGTCAAGGGCATCATGCCGGAAGTGTAACCCGCGCTATGCATCCCGGGAGACGGGGGAAAATTCTTTTAAATTGAATCGTCGAATCTGTCATGGCTGTGGTTGTGAGGTGATTACGGCGAGGGAGCCATTAATCACCGACAGAATTTATCCACACCTCAACTGGGTAACAGCAGATCTCTGCTTTATTTATTATTTCTCTGACTCGTTTCTGTTCGCGAGATTGTCTGGATGGGACTCATGCACCACATCGCTGAGATCGAGTACCTAATAAAGCATAGGGGATTTTAAAAAGAAATCATTTTCCTTGATTTCTAACTTCATACATTACTTCATACTATGATTAATTTGCGTTCAGCCGAACAACGTCATCCTAGATATTATACGATGATAATTATTTACTTTAGTTCAGCAAATGGATTTAGAACTTTAACCATCGGCTATGGATTGGAGAAGCACGTGACTTCCCAAGTTTTGCCATGACGTTCCTCCTGAATGTTACAATGACGTTACCCCTGACGTTATTACCAGTTTGACGTGTATGAAGAATACACGGACAGAAATATGCCTGTCGCAGATACCGTAATTGAACTGTGATAAGACAAACAACATGGAAGATTGAATTAAGATTTTACCAGCCGCCTCCGGGAAGGGAATTATGCTTTTAAATTAGCCCGGTGCTGATAAGGGGCGCCCAACATGAGTACATGTCAGACTCACAGGCAGAGAGGCACCCAACGCGCACTAATCTATACCCACTCCCTGTCATTATACCATATTATTGTCGTACTCCGCTGAGAAATAGAGGTCGGCGAGCAATATGTTCACAAATAGATGGCGGCTATCTGACAAGAGCGAAATCAATCATACAAACATTAATTTCTACATTTGTCCGGGGGGCCTCAGAGTCTGCTGCAGGGGGTGGAAGAGTGAAATGTCACTTTGTGTGAAGTTACCACATTTGTCCTATATATGTATATTGAAGGCAGAGTAAAGCCAATCCTACCGAAACTCAGCGTAAATAAGTTGCTAAGCTGGAAGTAACGTCTCTTGAACAACAACGTAGGTCATGGAACCATGCAGGTCAAAGCATTAGAGTTTGAATAATACCTTTGATATAAAGCTATCGTGGTGTTATAGTTGAATACAACATAAGTTTAAAGAGTGTTGTGTCCTGTGCATTCAGGGGTCCTGAAGCAAGTTTCTGCAAAGCGATATGTAAGATTTCTGGATCGACAAAGTTGGCCAAAGATATCGAAACTCTACATTATTCAGGTGACATATAAACATGAACAGGATATTTTGTAACATATGTTTGATTTGTACTATGAATTGTTTGATTATATTTGCTGCTCCTGAATATTGTAGGCGCCCACCGATGGGAGTTGCCCCCTTTTGTTTTATGATTTGGTTTGTTCTGACACTGACAGTCTGATAACTATTAGTGCTTCCTCTCACTCCCTATCACTGATGCCATCTCTGAATGGCGCCTGGTGGATGATCGGGTCTTATCCTCTCATCCTAATTCACCCCCCCCCCCTTTCCCTCCACCCCTGCAACTGTGTCCCTTTCTCGTTTGCTCTTTTCAGTTCTGGTCCCCCTAGGGATGGCTTTAACCACCTTCTCTAGCCGTGTCCTGCTTTTCTTATAAATAGCGAGATTCAACCTATTTACACTTTAACCACACATTGTATAACCTCACATTTCGCACTATTCCTATTTATAAGCAATTAATTTCGAATTTTGAATTCATTTGTACCTCTTCGATTACATAAAGATCTGCGTCTTTAACTAATCATTTGATTATAATTACCACTGGCCTTAACGTGCTGCAGACGTCAGATGTTACTAATAAAGAATACATGTTTAATATTTAGAGATAGTGTCATTCATTAAACCACATATGTAAAGTTGTTATTTTTATGATCTATATTCCCATAACAATCAACAACCGTGTGTCTATTTTTCCTCGTGACATCTACTTAGCACACCTAGGAATTTCTTCTAACCGCACAATCCGACACCAAGCGTATCTTTCACCCTGCAGACATTTGTACCTGAGTCAGATGCCATTATAGCTGCTTATAATGCGTGTTAATTTCACGCTGCCTGCCCTGAAACAAAACGTACCGAAGGCCACCCTCCACAAAGTCCTGGATCAACCCTTAAGCACTGGCAGGGAAAACCAATTATCACAGCTAGAAAAACCTCCCCGTTCAGAGTTAACAATCATAAGCTCATTAACAGGTGAAATATTGCTTCTTACCTGAGGTAGCGCTTATCTTATCTGTACATCGCATCTTATCAGTCTTATCTTAGGTGATGGGAGTGGGACATACATGTAATTATCTTAATATGAATGTAACGGTTGTCACGAGCAGGGACGTGTTGCCCCTGGTAACAAAATGGGAGGAGTAAGATAATTATATTTATGAACCTTTTTACCGATAATAAAGGTACTAAAGCACAAACTCAGCAAATTGCTCTAACCTTCCAAAACTTTAGGAAAAGTAATTGAATGATTACATATATCCATGTATAAGGAGGAAATGATTCTGTTTTCGAAGCGACTATGAGTTCAACTGTTGCCCAATCTGCGTGTATGACCAAAGTGATCCCAATTTCAAAAAGATCCGAAAGAGTCTTGGGTATCATTTGAATTGTTATTTCTATTATTAATAACTTTATTGAGGAAAAAACCCAATTAATTCGGATCATTTTTTTGACACGTTGATGTTTTCATTATTGTATTTCCTATAACTTCCTATAACTGTTGACAATGACTCGCGGTAACTTTAAATTAGGATTTCAACTTGAAGGAACAAAGGACCCGTATGTGAGTTTCATATTCCTTTTTAAAGACTGATAGCGGCCCAACATATCCATCATATTCATCCTCCACCACCGCCCATTCATCTTTTAGAGGGGAGAGACAGGATAATTACAGCTTACGTCTCACATCGCAGGACAACAAGGCCCAAGAAGGCTTTACAAAATATGTCTGGATGATATATACTTCCCACGTTGATAGTGCATAACGTCCACATCCAAATATGACTCGGTACATCTGAACAACTTTAATACCAGAATCACCAAACTTTATGCAGTTTTGTTTTTTATTTTGCCAAATATAAGCAAAATTTATCAAGCAGGTGTGTTTTAAGTTATCTAAATGTCTTTTGTTAGTAGGTGGAATT
>JAXGGS010163193.1:0-17619 GCA_035585475.1 Armandia brevis
TGTTTTCATTCAATTGATTCTGCTAAATTCGGAATACATTGTACTCGAATATCAGTCGGGAACAGCCTATTATTACTGTATGTAATGTAAGATATGTGCCCTCCCCGAATGGTTCAAAGTTAATTGGCAACCACTGGGTGATAAATATGAAACTGGGACGCCATACATATATGCACCTAATCAAGTTCACCTTAATCCTAACTAAATTAGATATTTATTTCCATGGAATAATCGAGTTTGTTATGGTTCAACGTGCCAACGAGAGGATACGTTTGTACTGGCAGTGATATACTGGCACTTGTTCTGGTAATTTTTGCGCTATTTATGTTTAAAATGCTTTAGTTTTAAGCAATGTCTTTCAGACTGTAAAATTTAGAAAAAATGTGTTAATTCCCGGAGTCAAATGACAGCGGTAGATAAAATATATGCAGAAAGATTTCCCTCATTTTAAAAATTAATACCAATTGGTAGGTACCTATATTTACAAGCTGATTTCATGTAGGCCTACATGTAAATATTCAACCCACATTAACATCGGGCCTATCTAATAAAACATCACCGCTGCCTATTTCGGCTGCTCCGCTGCTTATCCCCGCTGCCCCGGCTTCCCCCGCTGCCTATCCCCGCTGCCCCCGCTGTTTTCCCCGCTGCCTATCCCCGATGCTCCCGCTCACGCCCGCCTTAATTGCGTCGTGTAGACATTATGAATATCATCTGATGACGGTATTACCTAGCAGCACCCAGTGAGACATGAGTCATCCTCGTCCAATACATTTGCTCACTGATCACATTAAACATGGAGCTAATCTTACGACAAAGATAAATAATCTTCATACATTTGAGTCATTCATCATGCTTCGCAATACATCATACAAACTGAATATGAATTTAGACGAATTTCGCATTTACAGGATGACAATTATTCAGAATGGTCACATACGACTTACATTTAGTTTAGCCAACCAATATACGCACGATTTATTAATGACAAGGTGAATTGTGCAAATAGACGTTTTGCGGGTTAGATAAGTGATTCAAATTCGCATACAACCTGCAGAACATCGGGATGTTCTCGACAGGAAATAGGAAATCCATGTTTTATGAAGGAGAGGAGTGGTTTAAATAAGATAGATTGAAGTGTTACTTCCAAATATGTAGCTCTCGCAATTTCCTTCCTTCTCAACGCGAATAAAGGGTCACAAGCTGGTATGGGGACTTTTAGCACAATGATCTTTATCGCATCAAGGCAATAATATAATTTCCATTAATCATTTACTGTAATTTACTGTCATTACCCAGTAATGGTTTAAGGAAAAGTTCGGTACGTTCAAAATGTGAACTCTGCATCCCATACATCAGCTGCATGATGTGTGATACCCAATCAGAAATAGTCAGCAGTTTTCTTTTGTCCTCAATGTGCCAAAACGTTTAGTCCACCATATAAGAATAATGTTCGTTTTGGGCATTTATTTTATTCAGAGGCGGCACTGGGGTCATATGTCATCAACAAATGGTGTTCAGCCAGAATGTCGCCAGGATGACCCTAAATTTATACTCTCTTATTTCAACCACCACGTGGTCAAGTCGGGATGGCAAATCTGGCAGCGGGTCTGGTCTGGTGACAACGCCGGCCAGTGTCACCTTAAGGTTAATTAAACAAAGCTGCCGACGCTCTGACTGAAGTTGGCGGCACATGCACTTGCATGGTGATGATAAGAATGATTAATTGCAATGAGATGAACCGCTGCCCTATTTAATCTAAACTACCAGTAATTGCGTCCAGCTTAGGCTTGATCAGCCTCGCCGTCCCGCCTAGTACAGGGGTCTTCTTGGTGATTTAGTTTCTTGTTTGCGGACCTAAGATATTAGGCGCAAGTATGCTTCACCTGTCCTTCTGTTCCTGCTTGTACAAACGACTGTTCGTAGTCCCCTAGTCTGGTGTTCGGGTAGGGCTTGATTGTTCCTGCCTTGTCCTTGCTGGATCTTGATGATCCGTCTCTGGCCAGCTCTTTCTCCGCTTCCGACAGCAGTTAATCATTGAGATACGTCATCTCGCGCTTGTCGGTCCACTCAAATTGTCCTTGTTCAACTCGAAGCAGCAGACCCCAAGCGGCGGCTTTCACAGCTTCCGTGGAGTTCGTACCCGCGCTGTACATCAGGTCGTCCATCATAGATATGATACCATCGGCTAAATGGCAATACAGACTCAGGTGTAATCACCCCCTGGGCATGAACCGTGACAATGTTCTGTCAAGGAATCCCAAGCTCCTTAATCAGCAGCCATGTTCGAATTTCTTTAAGGTGGTTTCTAGTGCAACAAAAGCCATAGAGGTTGGGGTTTGCATGATCACATCAACATTGGCACTCCATCGGGGGCATCTGTGTGTTACACATGGACTCTCTGTTTTGCATTACCAAGTAGGTTTAAGGATGTCATAAAGACAATCCAGTGTTTGTTCATTCAATGCAACAAACATACCGGGCAGGACCTCGCGGTTTAACCAGCAGGTCCGTAGCTTTCTGTCGCAGGCCTCATGAGTCCCATTCAGAGGCCGAAACTGCTGTTCTACATGATTATGCAATATAACAGAGCTAATTATTGCAAACCGATTTAAGTCATTCTGTAAATGAGGTCAGAATTAACCTTCCATATATTTAACGGATTAGTTTATTCTATCTATCATTCGTTTAGAGGTATTTGAGTCGATGTTATACAATCATTACTGGATTACAATGGCGTATATACCATGCGATATATGTAGAATATATAGTCGTCGTAAGATTATAATTGCCCATGACCAGCATTGTTTGTCATCACAGAATGCGCGTGAAAGTCAGATAACGCATGTGATTGTATCATAAACGATAAGACGAGTTATGAATCACTCAGTCATCGAATCATAGTATATAGACCAGCAAAACTATGACTCGTAATTCACGACCTAGATCAACTTAAGGGGACGGGATATTTGCACAATTCATGAAAATCATTACATGTACGCCAATCAGTATACATAATTATTCATCACATACGTGAGTTAATTGACCAAAGACTGATATCAGAAGTATTAACTGCTCGGTCATGTCCATAGTCAGCATAGAAAATGACTTTGTATTTAATAATAGTGGTGGCAATTACCACACTGATGTTTAACTACAAATGCGATAGAAACAATGAATAGTCTGTCACGAATAACATAACTTAATATGAAGAGGGGATAGTACACGGAAATAACTGGCACCAGTATTTTATTGAGTCACAATTACGGGACAATAGCCAACACTGTTCAACACTTGTATAGTTCATATTGAATTGTTTGGCTGACAAAGCAGCGAACAATGGAATTATTTTATTGGATACTCGTTATGTTCAGCGGTACGGATGTTTTTTTAATTTAGTATAATACGTGCCTTATGAGTGTATGTAAACTGGTTTTCCCTGAATTGTCTTAAAAATTCAAAATTATGTATTTTACGTTTACCATGTGATCTGAGTTTTAATTTTTAAATTAAATTAAATTTTGTGGCTGACTTGCTGTTATGCATCCATGACATATAATCGGAGGTTGAACGATCCATGGATGCATGAGTATTATTAAAGCACATTAAGTGATGACGGCCTCTCAATTGAATATCCATACATAGCATGTGAACAGTACCAATATTCAGCATATTTAAGCAAGGTCAACGTGAATATACATTCGAAAAAGGATTTGTTTCTCTTGAGTTTTCAGGTATCTCAGATGGAATTCTTGGAGATTTAAACGTGGATTTCTATGTTCCCTCACATGTAGAAAATCAGTTGGAAATAACCTGTGAGTTTCGTGATCCATTACTGTCGAACGAGCATATGCATGAGCTTCGCTTGGTCGATTCATCAGGGCGCAAGCGTATGCAGTTTACTTGGGGAAAACGAGTTTCATGCAAAACGTATCTGCCCTCAGTAGAGCATAAATGCAATGCTCGACAGACAATTCGATCAATGAATTGTATATATGGTACCACTACTTTCAATGTCATGCGGCTTCTCGGATTGAACGGCGTCTGGAGCTGTTCTTATTTTGTTGACGGAAATTTCCAATCGGAAAAAAGTTTTGATATTTTTGGTGGGTAAACTAGGTTAGCATGATTTATACGTTTGTAGTTAGTCACGGCGTCATAGTTAGAATGAATGGATTGCATTATCTTCACATTTCAGGCGGACTATTTTCACATATATCACAGGTCTCGAACGAAAATGTAGTTTCAATGCAATGCGCTGTTACTAAAGACAGCCAAGAACGTTTTCCGAGCGTCTTTGTGTACCCACCTTGGCTCCAAATGTATAGATTTAGTATCCAGTGCCTCACGTTTCACTACGCCAAAGCAGGGTGCAATATATATTGGGCTTGTGAATCAGAGAGTAGGATTTTAAACCTTACATGTACAGCTATGGGAGATATTCGGGTTATAGAATGGATT
This sequence comes from Armandia brevis, assembly GCA_035585475.1. Lineage (NCBI taxonomy): Eukaryota > Metazoa > Annelida > Polychaeta > Opheliidae > Armandia > Armandia brevis. Next base: position 4,462 of record JAXGGS010163193.1, read on the forward strand.
GTGAGGGTAGATGACTCTAGCAGTAAGTTGCCCTCTATGCTCGGGGACTGGAGATGTAGTGCACCATATCCTATACATAAGCAAGCAGTCCTGACTTTGTCTCTACCACCAGGTGGGTAACATCTGCTAATCATTTACAAACACTTGCCTAGAATCATTTGTATTATCCGTATTATTCTTATGAAACATTATTTATCACTTAAGCACGAATAAGCCTATTGGCGTTAATCTCACTCAATGCATGCATCACCTAGGTTATAAGTTAGACTATATCATGTTTTGTAACAGACTATTATCTGAAATATTCCGCCTGATAATGTTTTAGATGTGTCTGAATGTACTGATTTTCTACTTAATAACGGTTAGTTCAATGCTATTCGTTACTGGTCTATCTCTAACTGTGTCGCCCTTTCAAATATATTTTTTTTAAATGAATTAAACGAACAAACTTGATTGTTTTATGAAATTCATTAATTCAATATATGAGTAGATGTGCTTGCTATCTACCTAGACAATGAAATACCTACATCTAAACAAGCATTGAAATTGTATATCAATTGCGTGTACATTTCCTCATGGAAAACTGTTGAAATGTTGTTTTCAAACTCTCCCCGTCCATTAGTCATTACTTTGCCAATCTAGAAACGTAGGATGATAGAAATGTCAATTTACATGACCTTTTTCGAACAGATATGGATATAGTCTCATACACCATGATAACTGAAAGCCGGACAGGCATACATCTATTGCCTTTAAAGACAACTGGGTATGAGTCACCTGAAATGGTGACTACATTTGCTGAAGATGTAGCCCTAGCTCAGCCCAGCTCACTTCCGAAATGGGAAGCAGAAGTAACGGATGCTGCAATCAAGAGTAAAAGCCTGATAACATCATATACGCACTGCATAGTCTCTTCGGTATATCAATGGCAATAATCTGAATTTGTCCCCCTCTAATCACACAAACGTTTACATTTTCAGATTGGCTCACACTTCTGCTACTGGCAACAACCGGGGGATTTCTAATGACAATAGTTGTGGCCTCAGCAGGTTTTCTTTTCCTGTTCAGGGCACAATGAAGAGTATGATTTTCGATTGAGAAAGAGATACTTCTTCTTTGTTCTATACGTTAAAACAACATCTGTCTGTCAATAAGTCAGGTTTATAAAGGCAATCTATATGGTATATGATGCATTGCTTAATGTTTTTCCTCGAATATTCTTTCACGATTTGCATCAACTATGGTTGACGACTACTTATTAACGTCCACGGACGAGAGCCTGAACTGTAAATATTGGCATATGTTGTGTGTTCCTTTAGATAATAAATACTAATGAATTGACAAAACCCACTCAGATTTTTAGATGTTCATCAGAAACATATTCTATATTTAACTTTACAGTTTATTGTCAAACCAGCATTTTAACGTAATCATATCTTTCTAGTTTTAACGATATCGATATATCAGCGCTTACTCATGGCGCAGGCCGATCGAGCTGGTTGAACTTTGAAGTGTTATCTGTATGATCTTGAATAAATGGAAACAATTTCTGTCTCTTGCTGGAATGCGGTTGCCAACAAAACGCAACTAGTGGGTTGGGAAATTGAACAACAGATAAAGGGGAATATTGTGAATTTTAGATAGAAATAACTGCTTACGATTGACAACGAATGTAGAACTATGAATACTGTCCAAATGACTCTAATCAGAACAGTCGTGAATTTAGAAGCGGGTCAATTCGTTGCCTTCTGACATATACATTAACAGGGCAGCATTAGCGCAAAGTGTGCTCTAGATTTTACCACCATGCACCTAAAATTCTCTATTTTTCAATTCGACTGCAGTCACAATAAGAAATGCCCCGTTCCTGACACGCAGGATCCATCACTTGAAATATAATAACTCAAGCTAAAAGGAGGAAATAGATACAAATTAATAGCCTTAATCATGGTAACATCCCCCCTCACTATACCCAGATATGGGTCCTGGTATTGGACATTAACATCAACGATTCTATAGAAAAAGGACTTTCTTGGTTTATTGATTGTACTTCATCGTCAAGAAAGATAAATGCTAAAATGCCCGTGAGTAATGTCTAAATTGGAGAGCGGGTAATCATATTTTATATTTAATGATTATATGTCTTAATATGATAAATGCAGACGGCTAACCTCATCGCTCGACGGGCAGTGTCGGCGATGGTTACATCGAGCTCATAATTGGCTGACTTAAAAGATTTAATTCTTCACGAACAGTTGCACACCGAGTTTCCAAGATACCAGTTATCAAAGAATGCAAATCAAAAGCCTCTAACATCTTATTAGATTTTTATTATTCTGATACCATACGAATTAAAGGATTAAGCAACAATTAAACTTGAAACAGTATTGCCGCAATGTGCGATTTTAATCAAATTAATATGAAACAGAGAACATTTTTATGACACTATTAAAGACATGTACCTCATCGTGTTTACAGTGTGTATCAATATTGATCCGTTATAGTGGATTTGCGATAAGAATTATATGCCAGTAATTTCCGCATCCTGTCAATGAACTCTCTATATGGACGAGCAATGACTCGTTAATTAATCGTCTGGGTTTGGCGGTCGCCCATAATTTGCGAATCAATTATTGCAAAACTTGGCAGTTGATGGTGGTGAATAAATTCGTGAACAGTCGAGGATGCATACCTTATTCGAATCCAAAACACATTCATAATTATATATAATACAAACCGTCAAAAACTATCATTCAAGAACAGACGATCATAGGAATTGACTTATTTACTCTTCATTCATTTCACAAGCCATGTGATGAAAACGTGACTATTTATCAATATATGAAACCATTCGGATAATCATATCGTAATCAACCTCAATATACATTTAGAATTTCCTTTAAAATTAAAGATAACAACAGACAATTATTTAGAGCATAAGATGATTAGTATGAGAATCATCACGCGGTATGAGTCCTGAGTGATGATTACGTATATATACAAGGCGCGCATATATTAGCCCCTGTAGCATACTTTTTATCTTTCAGATTAAATAATGGCATCCTTATTCAGAAACCAATGTAAATATGATTATGCCTCAGGATCGTAGAATTGATCACTAAGTGTTATTAGTGGGAATGAGGAAATGCATTTCACATATCAGATCATGCCAGAGTCAAGACAGGACTTCAAAATGATAAAATTCGGACTAACGTTTGCAGTCCTAGTATTTGGAGGTAAATATTCCACGAATATACGATTGCCATATACGATTGAAGATTTCTTATACTCGTTTTGAATTTCTGTTAACAATAACACATTAGCTAGTTAGTCACTTCTATTCCCATTTCTTTCATATACAGTTCCCGTGCATGTTGTCACACAAGAGTTAGATGTCAGCTTCCATGCTCCCCCACATGCTGATTATCTGTTGCTAGTGTGTAAAGTTCGAGATCCCTATCCACGCAATGAGCATTTGCACGAACTAAAATTGATCGATCCAACCGGTAAAATCTGGTTAAATTCCGTCTGGGGAAATAAAGATTCGTGCGAAAAATCCATCAGTAGAGTACAACTTGAATGCGGTACAGGATTATCAGAAAGGTTCGTCTGTGTTAAGTTGGATCATTCAAGCCTTTCTGCCATACAGGCCTGGGGATTGAAAGGAGCATGGACCTGTGATTATGTTTTAGATACTAGGATACAAGCATTTAAATTATTTCATATTCTTGGTAGGTTTATCAGCCTGTTTGCTAGTTTGCGCATTCAGGGTGCGTTAATAGATCATTTAAAATGAATGTAATTGTAAGGTGTTCTTTTCTACAGGAGGACTTGTTTCTAACACCTCTCCCAAAGTCATCGCCAATGAAACAGCAGAAGTAGCGATGCAATGTGCTGTCATCCAATATCAAAATATCAAAATGTCTCCCATTCACGTGTTTTCACCATGGGCAGATGGCCGGGAAAAGAGAAACAGATGCTTGACTTATAGTATGGATCAGCACCGATGCCAAATAGAAAAGAGTTGTGTGTCAGATGTGAGAATTGGAAGCCTGAACTGCAGAAATATGGGAAAAGTCATAGTCATTGACTGGACTGTCAAGTTAATTTCGCATGTGTCTAATCTGAAGCTTCCATCTGTCCTGGGTGTCTGGAGATGTGTCGCACCTTATCCCATAGATAAACAAACCACCATGACTCTTTCTTTAATCAAGGGTAAGTCAATACCAGTGCTTAATTTACGTTCTTTACACACATTGCGCTGTATCTGCAATTTGATGGTGAGTAAAGATGTTTGTTAATGTAGCAATACCCCTCCTACTTGATATAGATAACTTTGACAAAACGTTCCGATGGTTCAAAGATTAAACTTGGTTTTCAATATACACAAATTTATATAAGACCGAATAACGAATATCACATTTCATATTATTAATAAAGGATTCACTACCAAAGCAAATCAAATTGAGACTGGAATCGGAGAACCAGTTGCCCAGACTGAAATGATGAAGCGTTCAGAGGTGATGAGGCGCCAGTCTAAGTCAGGTACTTCATAGTATACCATGTTTTTATTTTCAAAGTGAATTTAATCCAACTATTCGGATAGATTTGTCCGGGACACAAATGTATCATTGTATATTTCCAAATGAAATGAATTTATTTATATCATATTTTTGTAGTCCATATTTTAATTTTTCAGAATGGTTCGGCCTCATTCTACTGACTACAGGAGCGATATCAGTTATGACGATTTCTGTGGCCTCAGCAGGTTATATATTCCTACTTGATTAAATTAAGTAGGTGTGCAGTGGATTTGATAATGATGCTAGCAGCCAATGCGATATGTTTATATTAATATGTATGCAAATTCATTATGAATACGTTCTTAAGTATTTTACCCCTTCAAAGTAAAATAGCGTAGATTCTCCGACAAGGATTATGTCTTAAACGAAGACGGCCGCTAAATGTCCATGGACTGATGAATGAATTGTAAATAACAATCTGTACCATTTTTGATAATTGATTAAATCAAAACACAAACACAGACAACTGTTATTAATACTTTTGATATATGTCCTTACTATCAGTGATCACTAGTTTGTCGACAACTACATATATTATTTTATTCGCTCTCAATGATTTCGAAACATTGATACTGTAAACAAATCAACAAGCATTTGACTAGTGTATATTCTTATATAGACATACAATCATGTAACTTACAAAGCGCAGCCGTAAAACCGTTTAACATATTCTTATTAATGAGGGCTTTTTTATGTATTAAACATTCGCTCGAGTTTATATGTTATCTAATCCGGCACGGTTTGACCTGATACTGGAAACGTAAGTCATCTTACTGTCTGATATTCTGTTGAACCATCATATAGGCTTTGGATGACTAAACTAGATGGCCAGAAATGCAGATATGTACAGGACGTATGCAAAGGCAAACGTTAAGTACATCAGAAAGTCCTGTTTACAAATGAGGGAACGAGTATTTGAAGTCATAAAAACATTTGCAACTGAATAATTTCAATACAGCAATACTCGGTGTTGGTTCAGTCGGAATAAATAGTAATGAATGACCATCCGAATGACCCGTATTACATATATGCCATATATTTTGATGATCGAAAAATGTACTACGTAGATAAGAGTATTGTATTGACAATCAGCAAACGCATCAACGACCTTTCACTGTATTTACGAGAAACTTCAAGGAATATTTTGGCACATACAATATGTACTTATTAAGTTGCATTTACAATGAGCAAACTCGAGTTGTCCAATACTGCATTGATGATATGATTACTGTCAATTTGTGTAAGCCCAAAACAATTAAGCTTAAGAAAGGTTTGGCGCGTCTAATTTGCTAATAACGATTAATGTTTCAAGAAATATGTTTCAGATTCCAACAGAGATATTCATGGTTAACCCTACAGTAAAGAGAATGGTAATTTGTATTTACAACAACAAACGGTACCACATATGTATCACATAAACTGGCCTCTGATACATTTGAATTCCGATTCTTTGCCAGGTGCAGTACACCACGGTTGTATCTGCCCATGTTCCAGTGGGTTCAGTCTCTGGTCAGCATGTGATAAACAGACGAGAGAAACCAACACAATATGCGCAGATTTATGTGGCTTCGTTAGAGCCCACGGGTGTGGTGAATGAAAGTTGATCAGCATTATCGGACTAAGATAACAAGGAGACCACTGAATAGGACTAGACTTATAATTCAGGCAGATTTATTAGATGTTAGCCTCATAATGGAATTGGTCATGAAAATATATGGAATATGAATCAAAATGTGTTTTGTGACAGTTATCTCATTTTAGACGGTATAACAAGTTGCTTTCCTTTATGGATCTCTTTGGTAACACAATTAGAATGTGCTGAAGTTTGAATGTAGAACTTATAATAATCGTTATGCTTCAATACGGTAACACGAAAAATGGAGCAAGTCAATAAATGTTATATCTGACGTTAATACTACTGTGCGGTGATTTCCGTATTACACCTACTGTACATTAATTAATGGTTTTCCAGTAAATCACCATATTAATGGTTCACAGTATAGACTCAATATGGCGACATCGATATAAATGGTTTGTTCATTAATTATGTAAGGTTATCAATTTGTAGGTTTAATTAGTGATAGGTTGTGTATCGACACAATATGAGACTAGTTAGGCATTGTAGCTGACATATCAGATAGAGGGTAAACAGTTTGTTTTGTGTTTAACATTCCAATTGGCATAAATGCACGAGTACATAATTATACAAATGAATGTTAACTGATTAACGTCGTCTCACTTGAGTCTGAACTGTAAATACTGAGTCACTAAGTTGTCGTTTTGTTGTATAATCATCATGATTAGGAAATATGATAACCTGATAATATTCGACTTTATCAACAAAAAGTGCTTCTTCTGTATAATATGGATCGACTAATTGTGTACATGTGAAGATATGTCAGTAATTTGCTGATTAGGCTTGACATCGAAAACATGATAACTATTTCCATATTTTGGGTTTTAACCTGAAAACTAGTTAGAGAGGTTCAATGACCTTTCGTTTTGACTATAGCTGATAATCAGAGGCTTCTCTTTGCATTTAAATACACACTTTTGAAGGCACAGTAACGCTGCCACCCGAAGCGCCGGTGGGTGACCCACATAGCTGGTAAGAGCGGATAAGAGATATTGAAATATTACTTCCAAACATGTAGTATCGTAATTTCTTCCTTCTGCACGGACATGACACCGTCAAAAGATATGGGACTGTAGACACAGGGATCCTTATCTCATCTATGGCGATTATATAATTTCCATGAATCAATTTCAGTAATCAACTGCCTTTTCTCGGAAATTATTTATTATTCAAGGAAAATGTTGATGCGTTCAAAGTGTGACTTTCAGTTAATGCATCCTCAGCATCAGTTAAATGCTGTGTGATCAATGTTCAATCATCGAAGTTTTATTCAACCAACAACATGATGTTCGTTAGGTTAACATGGGCATTCATCATCTTGGGAGGTATGGATTATTTGAATTACAGCAAAGTGTTCATGTGATCTATATTGAAATAATTTGTTGATACGTTTCACTGAAAAGTAACGTAAATTAACTGCAGCGCACTACAGTTACATATAATTGGATTTTGTTTCATAGTTTTCGCTGATGTCATCTCGCAAAAGGTGGAAGTTAGCTTCCATGTTCCCGCGCAAGAGGAATTTCTGCTATTAAAATGTGAAGTTCGGAACCCACGACCGAATAATGGGAATAAGAACGAGCTGAAGTTGATCGATCCTACTGGTCGAACTTGTGCGGATTTTATCTGGGGGGAGTTGTTCTCCTGTGATAAAAACGTCACTTTTTTAGATTATTCCTGCAACTTCCAAAAGTCAAACTCATTCATCACCGCTAAACTCTATGACCGTAACCTGTTGACCATTCAAACTTTGAAATTAAGTGGCGAATGGAGCTGTTTATATGTCGTGGACGACAGGATTCAGGACACAACTTCATTTGATATTCTAGGTTGAATTACCACGATGATGACATTATCTATTATTTTTTCAAGATCAATATTAATCAAGTTCGAACTTACTTGTTATTTTTAATCTGCAGGAGGACTTTTTTCACGTGTTTCTCCTCCAGTCACCTTTGAAACCGAAGTAACAATGCATTGTGATATGACCCAGGATCCAAACGGACGAAAAAGGATGCACATATGTTTGACCTATGATGGTCTGGGTAAGATTGGTTGTCGGCGGCAAGAGGCATGCAAATTTGATGTGAGAATTCTTGACCTGACTTGTAGAGATCTGGGAAATGTAAGAGTCGTCGAATGGACTGCAAAGTTAGATGAGTCTAGCCTGAAGACACCGTCCTTTCTTGGCGCCTGGAAATGTGTTACACATTCTTCTATGGAAAAAGAAACAATCATGATTCTTTCTTTAAACGCAGGTATGATGAATGCGAAACATCCGATGAAAGAAAAAAGCTGGTATATAACTTTTTAGTTCAAATTCACCTGTTTGAATAGGTAAACCCCGGCCGTATAAAGACGTTCTATTTATCAATAACTAATCAGTTATGTATCTCAAAGAACAAGAGGATGAATGTACGTACTAACAATGGTCATTTAACTTCTAATTGAAAACTGAACGGTTTTACATAATTCCAGGAATTGTAGCCATGTCAGCCAATCAAGTAGCAGCTGCTGGACAAGAACTTGACGTATTTTGTGTCTTATCCACACAATTTCATTCACACGGTAACTTAATTATTCATGACCCCGACATGAGACCAGTTGGTATAATGGGAGGAAACAATGAATGCACTGTCATTGAACAAAAGTACAAAATAACTTGCATAAGGTCATCGTATATGATCTTGTCAATCACAATTATGTCGGCAACGATGGAAGATGGGGGCCAATGGACATGTGACTATCATGGTGACATTATCCAGAAGGATTCTGTTGAAATTGTTGTAAAAGGTAACATTCCATTCTAAATGTTGCAAAATCAATTTAAAACTTTATAGCCTAACGGATGTATCTGCTATGTTAATGTTCAAAGTAGCAGAGGAAACCAGACTTAGTATAGCAAGTCAGCCTACTAGGGTTCTCAAATACACTAAAGTTGAGCTACATTCGGTGTAAACTACGCCGATAATTCACTAACTTATGTCGTCATGTTGAATTTTATGCCCGTTGATGGTAATATTCAGAACATATTTGTTGCCGCATATTTCCAGGAATTTCAGCCATGTCAAGCAATCGCGTAGCAACTGCTGGAAGAAAATTCGATATATCATGTGCATTATCCAAGAAATCAATATTAAACAGTGATATGATTTTACATGAACCCGGCCAGAGCGCAGTTGCAATAATGGGAAGAAACGATAAATGCCGCGTCACTGAAGAAAGGTACAAAATAACTTGTAGAACATCACCGTATATAAGCATGTTGATCACAATTATGTCGGCTAGGAAAGGCGATCGTGGCAATTGGACCTGTGATTATCATGGCAAAATATTTCAGACCGATTCTGTTGAAATAGTCGTGAAAGGTAGGAGAGTCGATGCTAAATGTACTGAAAGTAACATAAACCTATTCCACCTTACGAACTTATCTGCTATGTTAATGTTACTATTTACAGAGGAAACCAGTCTCTCATATCAGCCTACTAGGGTTCTCAAATACACTAAAGCAACTCCGCCTGTAACATTCGAAGATGTAACTTTCATTTCAACGAATTCAAGTAAGCTTATATTGTTTATTGAAAATGGTGATGTCATATATTTCTCCGTTTATACTAAAGCATTGTCAGAATTTTTTTTTATAATTTATCACCTTGCCAATCTAGAAACGTTGGATAATTCACTAACTTATGTCGTCATGTTGAATTTTATGCCCGTTGATGGGAATATACAGAATCAATTTGTTGCCGCATATTTCCAGGAATCTCAGCCATGTCAAGCAATCGCGTAGCAACTGCTGGAAGAAAATTCGATATATCATGTGCATTATCCAAGAAATCAATATTAAACAGTGATATGATTTTACATGAACCCGGCCAGAGCGCAGTTGCAATAATGGGAAGAAACGATAAATGCCGCGTCACTGAAGAAAGGTACAAAATAACTTGTAGAACATCACCGTATATAAGCATGTTGATCACAATTATGTCGGCTAGGAAAGGCGATCGTGGCAATTGGACCTGTGATTATCATGGCAAAATATTTCAGACCGATTCTGTTGAAATAGTCGTGAAAGGTAGGAGAGTCGATGCTAAATGTACTGAAAGTAACATAAACCTATTCCACCTTACGAACTTATCTGCTATGTTAATGTTACTATTTACAGAGGAAACCAGTCTCTCATATCAGCCTACTAGGGTTCTCAAATACACTAAAGCAACTCCGCCTGTAGCATTCGAAGATGTAACTTTCATCTCAACGAATTCAAGTAAGCTTATATTGTTTATTGAAAATGGTGATGTCATAAATTTCTCCGTTCAAACTAAAGCATTGTCAGAATAGAAATCTATATTTCATCACTTTGCCAATCTAAAAACGTTGGATGATAGAAATGTCAATTTACATGATCTTTTTCGAACAGATATGGATATAGTCTCATACACAATGACAACTGAAAGCCGGACAGGCATACATGTATCACCTTTCAAGACAACTGGGCATGAGTCACCTGAAATTGCGACTACATCTGCTGAAGATGTAGCCCTAGCTCAGCCCAGCTCACTTCCGAAGTGGGAAGCAGAAGTAACGGATGCAGCAATCAAGAGTAAATGCCTGATAACATCATAGACGCACTGCATAGTCTCTTCGGTATAACGATGGCAATAGTTTAAATTTGTCCCGCTCTAATCACACAGACTTTTACTTTTTCAGATTGGCTCACACTTCTGCTTCTGGCAACAACCGGGGGATTTCTAATGACAATAGTTGTGGCCTCAGCCGGTTTTCTTTATCTGTTCAGGGCACAATGGTGAGCATGACTATCGATTAATAAAGAAATACTTTTGTTTGTTATATACATTGAAACAATATCTGTTTGTCAATAAGTCAGGTTTATAAACCACAAGGCATTGTATATTGCATTAAATGCATTGCTTAATGTTTTACTCAAATATTCTTTCACGATTTGTAACAACTATAAATGACGCCTACTTATGATAAACGTTCACGGACAAGAGCCTGAACTGTAGATAATGGCATACTTGTACTTTGTAGTGTGTTACTTTAGAAAATAAATAAGTATGAATTGACAAAACTCTCTCAGATTTTTAGATGTTGGTCAGAAACATATTCTATATTTAGGTTAACAGTTTATTGGGAAACAAGCATTTCAACGTACTAATCAATATATCTATAGTTTTAACGATTTCAATATATCAGCGCTTACTCATGGCGGAGGCCGATCGAGCTGGTTGACCTTGGAAGTCTTATCTGTATGATCTTGAAAAGATGTACTCTCTTGCTAGCGTGCGCTGGCCAAAAAAACGCAACTAGTGGGTTGTGAAATTGAACAACAGGTAAAACGGGAATATTGTGAGTCTTAAATAAATATAACTTATATATCTGCTCACGATTTACAACGAATGTAAAACTGTGAATACTGCCCAAATGCCTCGAATCAGATAAATCATGAATTTAGAAGCGGGTTAATCTGTTGTCCTCTGACACATAGGTTAACAGGAAAGCATTAGCACAGAGTGTGCTCTTGTTTAGCCACCATGCATGTACCTTAAATTCTCAAATTTTCAATTCGACTGCAATCACAAGAAAAAATTCCCCCATTCCTGACACGCAGGATGCATCACCTAAAATAAAAAAACTCAAGTTAAGAGGAGGAAATTTAATAGTTTTAATCATGGTAGAATACCCACTCCCCCCCTCCCTCCCTCACACAGGAGGGTTGGTTTTGTTGTCTTTACTCGCTAACCCCTGGGCGACGTGGCGCTTCTTTTAACAAGGAACCCAACCTCTAGATGTACAAAGTTCCGGTTCCACTCATGCACATCAAAGGGAATATTTTGATTACACAAGGTCGGCTTGTACACGTGCATGTACACACGGGGCTGGGCAGCAAAATCGAGCGCTTCAAGCTCACCACTCCCGGTCCAGGTTACCCTGCTAACCCCTCCCGCTCCCAGCTAACCTCTCCCGCTCCCAGCTAACCCTTCCCGCTCCCAGCTAACCTCTCCCGCTCCCAGCTAACCCCTCCCACTCCCTGCTAACCCCTCCCGCTCCCAGCTAACCCTCCCGCTCCCAGCTAACTCCTGCCGCTTCCATCTAACACCTCCCGCTCCCAGCTCACACCTTCCGCTCCCATCTAACCCTTCCCGCTCCCAGCTAACCCCTCCCGCTCCAGGTTACACTGCTTACTCCTCCCGCCTCGAGCTAACCCCTGCTGCTCATAGCTAACCCCTCCCGCTCCAGGTGACTCAGATAACCCCTCCCGCTCCAGGTGACTCAGATAACCCCTTCCGCTCCCAGATAACCCCTTCCCCTCATGGTTCTGGTATACAGTAGTTCATCGTGATATCAATCATACTGATTAAATGAGTGTTTGTTTTCAAATCACTTCCTTTCATTTCAGAACGGGTCAAATTCCAGTCTGCGATAGTGGTTGCTGGTGGGGCTATAACAATGTTCATGGTGATATTGATAATAATTGTCTTTGTTTTGGTACTTCTCACTAATCAAGGCTGGATGAAAAACAAAAATAAACTAGTTGACATGTGTTATTTGATTAAGTAGACAGTGCGTAATAGATACAGTTGTACTATATGTTTGACTTTCCTCTCAAATACGTTCAAGCAATAACGATTAATGTTTCAATAAAAATGTTATCAATTCGTAGTCTTAATTAGGGATAGGTGGTGCATCGACATAATATGAAAAGTTTGCATTGTATTGACACATCAGATACAGAGAGAACAGTTTTTTTTCTTGGTATTTAGAATATAAAGATATACATTGGCGCTCTTTCCTGAATACCTGTAGTTTAAATAAAATATTGACCGTAGTTAATAGTAATATTATTTGGTCCAAGGAATGAGTAATACTATGGTAGACACCACGGGCATAACACAGTGTGCAATATTCCAATTGGCA
>JAXGGS010163304.1:2777-18512 GCA_035585475.1 Armandia brevis
TATATACTGGTAATGACAGCAGGAGAATCTGCGGGTGTTTTTCAGGGCATATTCTCGATAACTATCAAACATACTCGACCAGGTCACCGCGACATGCACTGACACCAATTCTGTACGTGTAAGCTGAAAGACTAACGCCTAATCAGTTCTGGTGGAGTGGTTAAAAATGTAGCGCGTATTCATACTGAGTAAGCCGAGTGACAGGCGAGCTTTAGGGAGTTTGTCGATGCTTTGGTAGCAGCAGTCTAAACACTTGACACGTGGTTGAAGTGGGAAAAGATGGATGACGACGGTTTTCCAAAAGACTGGCTTTCCATGGTGTTAATCAATACTCAACGTAGTTTTTACGTTGAGGGGATGCTTTCTTTGGGCGGCTAGAGATTTTATCCTAATCACTCGCGTGGGGACTAGCCCTCATTTCCCTGGTCACTGAGCACTCTGAGTATGTGTAGCCGCACTAATCACAACTACTATTATTTAGCGTACGATCCTATGCATAGCTAGTTGAGCATGTCAGTCCATTGAAATTAGCTAATAATGATGCAATGATGATCATTATAATGATGGCGTTCACTCGGATATGCAGAGCTACCCTTGCTTTCTACTTTGTCCTAATCGAGCTGATTAATTCTAGATAAACACTGAGCCACAATGCGGCATATATATATCCCCATACTGACTAGACGCAAAATGGTCTTGGGAAACATCATAACATATTTGTTCATCTGGGAAACCAATCGATACAACTTGTTACAAAAAATTTGCCCGAGGCTCATCAGTACAATTTGATAAATGATTCGGTGTTGCGTAATGGTGGCGGACAAAGGTGAAAGTGAGGCTTTATCGTCAATCATCGCGGCACAAAAAACAAGATGTAAATAATGTACTTGTCCAGGGATGGAGTAATAGTTATAGCCAGTGCACGTGGTTTATACATTAAGCTGCACAAGCGCCATCATAAAAACAAAGTCGAGCTCGGCCATTGCTGGCTGATACTTGTTCTCCCCCAACCGTTGGGCTAACCGTCTGACCAGGGGAGCCACCGGAGGCTGGGCGATTTCAGCACATAAACCACCATCACATCCCTTATAAAAACCCAACAGCGACAGACGGTACAAGAGAAGCCCCTATTTGGTATAAATATTGTATAAGAAGCTTGGTTGATGCAAAGGGGCAGGAGACAGACAGTCAGATTTAATGGTACATCGCCCTAACGGAGTCTCCCCACCTGCTCTCCGCTCATACATGAGAGCAATAGCGCAGATTATACATCAAAGGAGGAACAGGTTAATCAGAGCAGCATTAAAGATGCGGACGCATGAATAATGCATCTGTTAGACTAAATAAATATCTTACCTTTTCAGGGTCTATACTCCTGGTATCCATGTCTAAATCTTCGTACTCACTTTTAGGTGGCGAGCTAGCGAATCGGAAGTTGCCGTAGCTGAGGCGACTTTTGCCCGAGCTGAGAGAGGATGCTCTGTCCCTTTCGATCAGGGATTCCCTCTCTACACAGATGGAATCTTTGGCTTTTCGCGATGAATCTCGTGTGCCCTTTGTAACATTCCTCGATGCATCGCTGTTGATCCTCCCTCGTCGACTAAAGAGGCGAGCACCGATATATTTCAGCGGATCAGCTGTGCCACTCGATGTTATATCACTGGGCCCTGTGCATCCTTTCAGATTGGCTATCAGGTGAAGCAGATTTTCCTTAAGGAGTCTGTGCTGCTCCTTGGCTAAATCCGGCGAGAGATCGCTCGGGGAGGTACCATTGTTGTTCTTCACGTGAATCCGGGCTCCGCACTCGATCAGGGAGACGGCGCACTCCCAATTCTGGAAGTAGACGGAGGCACAGAGGTGCAGGGGCGTGGTGCCATGACCGTCCTGTACGTTAGCGGTGGCCCCGTAGTGGAGGAGAAGTCGAACCGCGGCGGGACACCTCTCAGCGGCAGCCAGAAACAGAGGTGGAAGCGTCAGCAAGGTGTCCGCATTATAAAACGAGAGGAGATCGGCCCGTTCTTCCACACAACTCTCCGCTCGTGTACCGTCTGTTGTCACGCCTGGCCCGGTGCCTGTCTCTTCCAGCCGCGACGCGCCAACCTGTGGGGTACTGGTGCTGCTGCCTGCGTCTGCACCCGACTGCGCACCGAGAGACAGGAGGGCGGTCGTCTCCGCCGGCTCCGGGGCTAGCCACCTATCTGATTTATTCGCTCGATTACTCGTTGATGGATCGGTGCCTGATTCCTGCTCTTGAGGCCCCTTGCCTTTGGTTGTTAGTAGAAATCGCACGTCCTTGCGTTCTTTAGCTGGTAGCAGTATCTCAGATATGCTACTGAATCGTCTGCCGTCCACGCACTGATTTATGCCCGCGTCGTTCGGATCTACCCCGTGATTTAGCAAAAGGTCTAACACCTCCAATGAGCGATGCTGTATAGCCACATGCAGAGCATTTTTAAAGATGGCCGGTAGGGGGGCGTCTGTGTTGCCCGATATACTACTCTCCCTCCTCTCGAACACCTCTGCTCCTGGGGGGCCAGGTAGCAGGGTCTGCGGCTGGGATAAGGAGGCTTTACGCGAGGCATCGTTGTCCGTGCCCGAGCGAGGGTGGCTGGTGGCTGAGCGGCTCTCCCCCGAGTCCGGGTCACCCCCACTCCACTTCTCCCAGCTCTCCGACGGTCGGTGGTGCGAGGAAAATTTATTGAGGTGCAGATCGAGGATCTTGCCGACCGTTTTTAAATCGTTCTCACGAATCGCTCGCTCCAGCTGCTCCCCCTCGACGGTCAGATCAAAGATGGAAGAGGCTGTGCTGCTAGGTCTCCGGCTGATGTCGAACACATTACCGATGTAACCGTAGACGCTCGGCACAGAGAGACAAGAGGGGGAGGCGGTCGGTGGGCCGGGGTGATCAGGAACTATAAGGTGCTCCACATCGGAGCCATGGAAGCTCGAGAGACAAATAGTTGGTGACTTGACACAGACATCTTCTAGTCTTAAAGGTGGTGTGGATAATATCTGAAAAATAGATGCAAAAATATATATCACAATCCTATCGGAATGATAAAAACGTCATCTATTACGAGGGAAGGACAAGATCAGTGTTAGCTCCAAACAATATTTTGCAAATTATTTTTGTTAGACTTATTAGTATGTACCGGTGGTGTACGTATAGTTTATCAGGCAAGCAGCATGTATGCAGCTCTAATCAGCAACCCGCCCAGGCCTAGATCTGTCATATTACTGTGTCAGTTCGAGTCTAACAGCGGGGACAGAAAATTGCTAGCTTTCACAGGACACGTGTCACAAACAAAACTCAGGAGCCAATATTCCCTCGTAGCTTTCTCCTAATTCCTACTCCAACATGATCAGCGCAAAACACGTTCCTCGTTCACATTCAAGAAACACATTGTACCGCTATAAAGCATAGCCAACAGTAATGAATTGATCACGGGTTCGTTTAACACAAACACACTTACAACCTCCCCCGTTTTTTTTATTTACGTGTCTATCTAAACGACAGAGAAAAAAAATTCGCTATTTTTATAGCGCAGTTGTCATTACTCTGCATAGAATCTCACAAGTAAAACCTCTATATAATTGAAATCCTGATGGATTCGCAAAAAGTTAACAGTAGTATTACATCATGCTAGAGCGCAGCCTACAGCTTGGATAAAGACCAGCACCATGACCTAAATCCAGTTTTGTCCATTACTAAATTTTGTGGCCTAGAGCCCCTTTCGCGCATGGAGTCTCACGTTGACGGCCGACCCGCGACCTGAATAGTGCTAGGGCATAAATCATGCAGAACCTCGAGTTGGGAATGCGCTGGATTACCAGTATTTATATAGCTTTATGTATCATCGAGCCGATGATGCTTAAATCGCTCCCCGGCTAACGATGATTTGTGAGCGTGAAGCCAGTAATCGATGCCCGCGATTTGGAAGCAATACACCGCCCTTTGACAAGGCGACCATCGCCTAAAGTGCCGCCCGATTGGGAGTATATATGTTCGGACTGCAGGTCATTTATAATATTATTTCTTGTAAGCATAAATTTGGAGACATTGACTCCCGGATTGAAAACATGGTTTTACTCTCGGCAGGTGCTCAACGATCGAATAACAATTCGACAAATGTAACGAAACTTCAATGGTTTTAGGTCAGCCTTCGTCGCCGTTAAGCTTTCGAGCGTGTTGACCATCTTTACATTCTACTTCCTCGCAGACATAAAAACGATCTAATTCCGAACAAACGAAGTCGAAAATGAGATCGCTTGGGGCTAACAAGCCTCGGAGCGCTATCTGGAGATGTCACCCGCCTGTCACTGAAAACCTGCATCTGTTCGGGTCACGCCTTACTCGGCCTCTATACCTGAGCAACAGAAGGCGCAGGTAATCTGGTTAACTCGCCTGCAGTACATGCCGACATTACCTGAGATCGATATTTGCATGCGCCCAACTCCTGACTGGTCGGACGGTAGTAGCCGTCTGGAAGCAGAGGACGCGTGGTGCTGCCGGTGAATCAGTGTTGTAACGTTCGCTAGGCAGCACCACTAATAACGGTAACATACGAAGTGTGGTCTACAGGAAGAGGCAGCACACATTCTGGTCGGCAATGGGGCCTATTACAGCATCTCATTCACAACGATCATGTCTGAATCGCTCGTTGAGATGAGCTATCGATTGGAAACCGCATAGGATCGGATCCTTTATGGACACTACTAGGGGCGGAACACAATAGCTTATTGTGCAGTGTATCCTTAATCAAAGATTATGGGGGTAAAGCCTACGGGAAACGTAATAAAAGGATTCGCGGTTGCTCGTTTCAGTCGTCGCACGCGTTGACGAGGAAGCAAAGCCAGGGAGATGGCCGGATCTGTCAGATTAACACCGGCTCAAGCTGCACCGGCTTGACTTTGAATTAGACAGGCATAAACTACTTGTGGCCCGGAAATGACATTTTATTGTGAAACCTCGCCGTGACAGCTGCCCATAATACAATCGCGAGTGGTGTAGAGTTCGTGCGCGACCAATGAATGCTCAGCCCATGAGATGACGGCGACTAGAAGGTCATCACATGGACCATTGTGTCGCAATTCCCCCTGAAGCCCTCAGGCGGTCATGCAGAGAAAAGACTGATAATTTGGCAAGCAACCTCAGTATCTTTATTATGACCCAATTTATTTTCCATGAGCTGGCACCCCAAAGGGACACATGGGGATGTAAAATTGCAGCAACGTCCGCTATTACATGCTGGTATTTCTCTCATAACTGTTAACTTTCTACTGTCGTTCTGCTTAATATCCACCCTCTGAATAAATCAGACAATTCTATTCGAGTTAAATGCACGTGCCTCGTCCAGATAAAACTGGGTGGATGTTTTATACAGAAGCATCAACTTGGCAGGCGGATTCTATGGCCTTGCCTTGCTATTAGAGAATAATCCAACCATTAAGTATCATTAAAGCACCTTCACGATGTGTTAGACGATAACATTTCATTCAGCGCCCGTCTTTGTAACATCCCGATTTGCAGAAACCATCTCGACATTTGTATTCATGCTAGATGGACGGGGCTAATCTTCTGTGTACAGCAATGGCCGGTCATAAAGGCGGCGAGTTGTAGTAAAATGGCAAACAGTAATCCACACGACGTCGCGCCATCAGCACCAAAGTAGTGCTAGCGAAAACGATTTTATACTTCATCAGGCGCGGTCATTTCTGCAGCAGCACAACTGCGAGCGGGGGATTTTCAGCTGCTATCGGCGCCTAAGTGGAGGCAAATGCCCGAGAGTGTGTTAAAAAGCCTGATATTAGCATTGCCGAGAGTCTCTCTCAGGTGTGACTCCTGACGCCCGCGAGGGATGGAGCAGCGACTGCGGGCTAGGCGTAAATTCAGGTCACCACAGCATCTAACAGCGCGATAATCAGCCCGAGGGTACATTTAGGTCGCTACTAAACTTCCGTACAAACAGTAAGTCAACATATGTAGTACAATTCACAACACCAAAACATGGACCAAATCTCAAGCCAAATCTGCAATTGTCACAGAGTCTTTACACAAATATTTAATTTTTTATCAGCTGGGTTTCCAGCAATATGAATTACCTTCCTACAAGCACCCATAGTGAAAACCAATTGTTTTGAAAATAAATAAAAGTAAAAAATTTCTGGTTCTGTGAGAATAATTTGCGAAACTTAATTTTTTAGCGTGGCTGCAATTTATTGAATACGGAATTGTTAATAAATTTCACAAAGCATATCAAAAGATCACGGGGTTGACAACTTTGCAAGCCATGACGCCATTTGCGTGAATCACGTAGTTAATGCACTTTGTACTCGAACAGTTATGGTTATATTTCCAAAAGACAAGAGATGTATGTGTAATACTTAAAACAAATATGGTCTATCAATTATTTGCAATTGTTATTTTTGTTTTTGTTTTATTAGTTATGTGTACATTTCCAAAAATTGATCGTGAAACCTATCATGGGATTAAGTTGTTAAATAATGCCTTCACATTGTTTCATTGTTCATATTACATTCGTAATACATAAATGAATATATCAGTTTGTGAATGAGATCATTTAGTCGATATCATTCCAATCTATTATTTCCTCCTGCTACTATTTTCTAAAACCCATCGGTGTGCAATCTTTGCGCGATTTCCATGCATTGACCTCTGACACTGAGGTAGATATTTAGATGTATACATTGTATATAATAATATTATGATAATGAAAATAAAACAAATATAAGTAGTGCAAATTTAGACTTGTTGTTGATGGACGTGTAAAGTGTCCTCAGAAGAGCCTATGAGAAGGCATAGATATTTGGCTTTTCTGGGTAATGGACCATGTTAAACTCAGCTAGTAGGGTAAAACATATATACTGGCATAATATAAGACGTGTCAATTAGTGATTCTTAGCTTATTCGTAATAAATCGAAATAAATATGATCGGATGCAGTACTTTAGAAGTAAGATGAACATAGCAAAACAGAACATCCATGTGGGCGATAGGAATGAGACAGCTGACGTGTATGCTAGAAGTCACAAGGTTACTAATTAGAATTTGATACCGCACTGATGTTTAGATAAAAATAGAAATTGCCTCGAATAATGGTCATTGCTTAGAAGCATGAACAATGGTATATCAATTTTCGGCATATCAATCAATTGTGAATTTGAGCGGTCGGCATCCAGTAAATTGTATTACCAGCACGTGTAGGTAAGAGATATGACTGATGAGTTCACCTTGTGAAATTACTTTTTTACTGACTAGGTGACCATGTAAATAACCATCATTATTCAAACAATTGATGTAAATTAGGCAGAAAATTGACAAGGCTCTCTCAAAGGCTGACTTGTTGCTACCGTAATTGGCAGACATTTGTTAGAATGTGGGAGACACAGGTATGTGGGAGTGATTTTAAAGCAATCATTTGAAATTGTGTTACGTTCTTATTAAAGTGCCTTACCTAGTGTAGTACCACGTGAACGGCCAGCAACAAGACTGTGAAATAGTTTATTCATTTGATACTTCTAATGAATGTGAAATATGACGGCGGAAACGATACTACTGTTGCAGGACTCCTTCTGCGGCATGGGAACACTGAGCATTGTTATATTAATCAATAACTGATACTCATTTAGACGACAATACATAGTCATCACCTGTCCAGAAGTGTCCACCCCATCCTTACAAATAAGAAGGATCACAGGAGTTGGATCGCCCCTATGTCTCTCCTCCACTGTCCTTTAGGGCTTTTATAATGCATACCAAGTACACAGCCGACTGTCTAGCCGGACAAGGTACCATACCATTAGGCGCCGAAAAAAATGTTAATATTCTGCGGCGATAGCACTAAATTCAATTATACCAAATAGGAGGTCGCAAGCAGGCTGAGGACCTTTGGCTCCAGGTACAGAATAGATAACTGGTGAACTGTCTTGAAGATTTGTCTGCCCACCAAGTCGTCCGGCACCGAGAACATCGTTCGTATGAGAGACACGTTTAAATCAGACTCTGGCCCGGGGAAGTTGATGATGGAGAATCGATGTACGCTTAGCTAACGGCACAGTTACAGTCCACGGTGTCATCTGCCGTATGCTCCTGTGCTGAGGAAGATATGTGGAGGGTTACCGTTGCGAGCCTTTCATGACCACCACCTTTAGGAAAACATGGTTGACCCAATGGGAGCTCAGTAATACCTCAGGCAGGTTCCCCCTTCTGACCTCACCTGCTACTCAAGCACCAGCTCTCTCAGAGCCTTTGACGCTTCTGAAGACATTGATGGACCTAAACTCTCCCCCTCCTTTCAGCTGCTGCTTTGATGCTGGCATTTGAAAGGAATTTTCTCGACGGTCACAAAAAGGCAGCGTTATTAGACGTGGATTGATCCTTTTACTTGTCTCCAAGCCCAGTCAAAAACATTTACCCGTCCAAACTCATGGATTATTGTTTTAATGCACTGGTTAAGTTCCTTGATGCTTGTAGTATCAGAAAGATTGATGCAGAATAATAGGATTCTGTCCGTGCCTCTACTAGAATTCGTTCGGTTCTGGGTTGGTAGTATACAAACTTGACTCGCATTGATCACTCAGTTGTCATCTGATTAAGTGACGACTACAGGATTCACATCCAAATGCCACAGAGAAAAGTAAGGCATGACTCAAGCGCCAATCTTCTACCAAATACTTCAAAGCAAGAAACCACCACCCGTTCTAACAATATATTGCCTTACATTTTGCAAGTAAATAAGTAAATGGTTACGGGTTTTTTTACTCACAAAATATAGAACTTACAGTTTCTTGTCACTGTGACCTTGGCGGCCAACCAAATATTGGCTGTGGATGGGTCATAAATGATCCAGCGGACAAATGATCTCTATAATCATCTCTTCTTGCTGCCTCAAGCTATCGTACACATACACATCATTAAAAGTACCTTTAACGCAGATTACTGCCAAGATGCAGGGAACCCATGGTAAATATTTGGCCTAGATTCTCCAGGTGCCGTGAGAAAATCAGCCGTTTATTGTAGAACGCAATATGAAACCAGATCAACGCAATAATCAAGTGAAAAATCGTAGGCAAATATTGATCAAAACTGACATGGAAATCTCTACTTTACCGGCACAATTTCTAAAAAGTGAATTTGATCGTGTGTGCCTGTTCTTAGGTTCGAGACAGTCCGCTCTGCGTGTACGAAAGCAATATTAGAGGGAGCTCTATCGGAAAGATGATGTGGAGGCTAGCAATAAAACTTGCAGTTCAATAAGAGAGTACCAATGACATTTGGAAGCTGGATAGGGAACTGAGCGTCTGGTTTTGTTCTGGCATGAAACACCGACGAAATAAAACCCTAATCTAGTTACATAGCTCTTAGTCAGTTAATTGTCATCCCTTTCGGGCTGTTAATTGCATTAATTGTAATCCTATCAGATAGAGAAACGTTAAAAGGGCGCATTCATGGCTGCCATTAGCAGGTATAGAAGTAAGTTTACCAGAACACGTCAATCTCTCCTCGCCAGTGTGAACTCCTCTCGTTAATTAGGTCACTTTGAGGTAAACTACCCCATAAATCCCTCCCCTGATTCAATCACTCTTGCCATCAGATCGATATATGCCACAAATTGTATCATCTTCCAATATGTCTTTGTCATACTGGCGTGAACCAAAATGTTTAAATTATACTGCCAAACGCAAACCCATATCCACTGAAGACCGAACTGGAGTTGTATGCGGTGAAATACAGGCCATAGGATATGTACACAGGTAATTAATCGTGTTTGGTCACTTGGGCGGAGGAGACTTAATGTCGTCGGGAATCAGGGAGGATGCGACAAATTAGAGCAGACGTCACCAGAGACATGAGGCACATCAGGCAGCTCCCGACTCCTGAGCTAGAGAGGGTTCAGACCACGTGGTCAAACTGGCATGACCAGCACTCTCTCTACATTAATTAAAACCGCCCACCATGTGATCGATATCATATAAACCTAGGGCGGATATTGCCATCACCGTAGTTATCAAGGTAATAGGCCGGTTATTGAAATGTGATAGACTAATGTTTTCCGGGCATACATACTAATACGATTGACCTTTTGAAGCCGGAGAATACGCAGATAAAATTCTCGTTTTATAGTAGCTGGAAGGACGTTAAATTGGAGCATAAAACTAGTAGAAGTATCGGTACCTGGCGGATGTCATCTGAGAGCGATCGTCTTGGTTTCCTGTACGCCAGAGAGCCGTAGTATCCCCCGGGTCTGACGGGGTCCATGACGAGCTTCAGACGGCTAATAAACGTGCTGGTGGTGGTGGGGTCCAGGACACATACTCAGATACTTCAACACGACTGTCGGCCCGTGCCAAGCCACCCCCGTGCTTGTCTCCCGCAAAATTACACATTCTCATTGGCGGCGGCGGACTAAAGGTAATCGCCGCGATATTCCCGACTGGCAGCTTGTCCTCGCGTCGTGTCGTTTCCGGTGATAAGCTTAAACAGGCAGGTAATCCGTGCGAACCGGGCGTTGATTAAGTCATGCTGATGACTGTCAGGCTCAGACAAGCAACATGTCGGGGTCTTCACCGACGGGGACTTCCCTAAACTGATTTACACGAGGATCGAATGCTGGGAAACCTTTGCCAGTATTTCCTCTCGGTATTTCCTCGGCTGATAACAATGCGCCTGTGACGGCTGGGGTCTAACCAGATCACCAGAGAGCTTGACCCATTGCGCAGACGAGTTGACGTGCTTCCCTCAGTCGAAGTTTAACTAGCAGCGACACTCCCCGCCTCCCTGATCGTTCAGGTGCACACTAATTGACGCGCGCTGCTCTTTGTGCAGCAAACACCATTGGTACGAAAGTAATAGCCGCCGATTTGATTTGATAAACAGATCGCTCACACTTTAGCGTACAACTGGATCGCCAGAAATTGGCGTCGACTCGGTATCTTCCTACATTTCACTTCCATTGGCTGCTTGAGGTTGTCGGGCTAAATCCACGTCCGGTGAGAAGTAAGGTAAAACAACGAGCTTTTAGTCCAGGCAGGCACAATAATTAGCCGCAACTGGTACAACACAACACAAATTACTGCCCGTGTAATTGTAACCTCGGAGGGGTACACGCTACTAAAACAGGTGGAATTATCCGGTTTCTGCAGGTAGGCCGCATCCAAGTGGGGATATGTAGCACGAATATGTCGTTCTGTCCGGAACGCGCCGGGAGTGGTCTCCCTGTCGTCTGCTCGAGCGACTCCTCCCCAACACGCCGAGAGTAAGAAGTGGGAGAGGACGCTACAGTACGTCGCTACGGCTTATATCATCCCACATGACAGTGGCAGCGTTTCTTTAGGCTTGTCACGCACAATTATAGAGGGCTATGGGAGACCGGTGACCTGCGGCGACAACTCTGACCCAGGGCGACGCCCTGCTATGCGGCGGGAAGCATGTCCTCATTTCCTTCCCGTATTTAATTGGTTATTACACCGGTGGCAGCGGTCGCGTGTGCATGTCCTTTTGAACAGGTATCGGATATTGCCGATCTCTCGTAGCCAGCTCCAGGTGTTCACGCGCGCACCACCCTGGAGATGAGACAAGAAAACAAGTGTCTGTGGCGCGTGCCTCCCAATCACACACAGCTCGGCGGCGAAAAGTTGGTGCCACCGGGAATCAAAGGCCGGCGATATGAAATACCAAAGGGCGCCGGGGAGAGTTTCACCGCCAGAAATTGGCAGGTAATATGAAATGAACACGTAAAATCCGCCTCCCAAGGCTGTGTCATATGGAACCCGACTCTTAGAGGAGCACTTCTACTTTTAAACAGGCCAACGCCACATGAGTTCCATACAAGCTGACAGCGGCATTTGATCCCACTTTACAGTGGCTGCGGATCCCTCAGTATTGTGAGCGAGTTGTGATCGCCGGCACGAAATAGTGGGGCATTCTCTTGTTAGTTAACGCGTTCAGCCTCTGTATCACGCGTAAAAACTGGTATGAAAGATGAGCACCGTGCACGTGCATGCCATGTTAACGCTATCAATTGCTCTTCTCGCCGTACTCGCCGGAGACTTGACGATTATATACACACGACACAAAGAGATGTATGCGACAACACAAACGTCAGTGCTTCCTTTCAAACACTGCTGTCGCCCGACTTTTTATAGTCTCTCTCTCCTTTATACATCCAACTATAGAACGTCGATTCCTGCAGGCCAAACGTCCATTTTTAACACTCTTTCCTAAATTAATCCGCTTGGCGCTTTCCTAACCGTATCCGAGTGACTCCCTGATTTGATGTTGTCGTTGTAAAGTAAGTTGGTAAGGTTTTTTTCGGCGCGGGATTCGAGTAGTACCTTGTCCTCGGTGGAAACTGCAAGTCTACGCTAACACGTCAGTCCCTGAGAGAAACGCCTACGCCTCTGAATCGAAGCTACCAGTTTGGCAGAGGCAACTTACCGATGATCACGTTGCCAGCTCGTCGGCAACTGACAACCTGCGCTGATTCTTCCCCGCAACCGGTAGACAATCGTGTATTGTACCGCTTACACTGTTGTGCGGTCTAAATCATTCCGTTATTTAAGAATGCCTGAAAGACAATTCTGGCCACAAATGGGCAAGCGCCGCCAAGGGTTTCATAAATAATGCCCGCCTAGCCCGTGGGCTTGCATGCAGCGCGGCATTCGGCTTTGTTTCCTCCTTGGATCCTCGATGGCTGAATGCCAGACTTGCCATAACCCAGTCCACAGTATTCTCGGGAAAACGTTTATACCATCGTCCTGCTAACCTGTCCTGGGTTATATAACCCAAACCTCCTCCGTTTGATACAGGTCCCCAGTGCGTGCTCCGCAGATGATATAATCTGAAGACATGGAAATGAACTCTTCAGTGCCTTGTTTGCTAAAATGTAGGCAGGGATGTAGAATAAAGATGCAGCTTATCTCCTGGTACAGACCTCGAATTTAATCGTTTCCGAGATAGCGAGCCCTAAACATGTAAGAACCGGTAAGTACATTTCTGGGACTAGGCACAATATGTGTGTGAAACCTTCAGGCAACTGTCTTCCTAACATTTCTAGCAACGATATCACCTATTTGATAGATCGGACCTACAATCGTCAAATTAGCTTAGCTGATCATGAATATAGATAAATTAATATAGATAAATTATCACCTGGCCGACCTCCCTCTGGTCAGTTCCTCTAGATTTCGTTTCTGCTATTCTCACAACCTAAAAATCTCGGCAAAAGCTAGCTGGCAGTGTCAAACACGCATCATTTTAGTGTTTATGTGACAAAGAAGCATGACGAGAGCCAGGGCGATTGTCGACTACTTTGTAGGTAATCACGATTATATCTTATAAAACACCTGCAACAGAGGTAAAATGGCCTTACAGGTTATACAGTGCCACAAATGACTAATCGCCAATGTTCGTGTGGGCAAACGCTCTGCATTAGAAAAAACAGAAGCTGAAACGTGCCGCTATAGATGTGTTGTGGAAAGACGGTGTCGACTGGAAAAGGTGAAAATGGGGCGTGTTTGATCAAACAGAACAACGTGATTAATCATATTGAAAAATGTTAAAACACGTGACTATGCATATGCTACATGTATAGGTCACGTTTTTGATACGATGAGTATAAAGCATTGTGCATAGAATTCAACACGTCAACATATGATGTTTTAACGCAAAAAGAAATGTTTTTCACTATTTCAATATACATGATATATATATATAAATAAATACATAAATATGTTCTTATATATTTCCATCACTTGATTCTTTTTTACAAGCTATAAACCTGACTCCAGTTTCCAGGGTACCACGTACGACCTTTAATATCGTGTATGTTAAATTCCTCCGAGATCATTAATCAAGGTATGTTTTGTTCATTGTGTGCCATTCGACATTTAAGGAATCAAGGCGTAGATATTAATTTAGACATATTGACACACTACTCATAGTTTATTTAAAAAACATTTTTTGTTTTTAGTACCCGGAAACGTTGGCGAAAGTCATGTCAACGTGGTCACGGCATCATGAAGTATTCGATTATTGTCATTATAAAATTCCTCATCATTTGCCGTGATTTACTGCCTGATTTATTTGTTAAGTGATTGTTTTCCTATCACATCGGATAAGACACAGTCCAAATCACAATCAATTCGACCGTATTTTGTTTTGTTATGACCACAATGAAAAGCTTACGTTCAGTATAGATTATTGCAAGGAAACTAGCCCTATGAACACTTTTACACGCATAAGCCTGCAATTCATTTGCTGATAAATGCTTTAATAAGGATCGCTTTTTCCATTTTTATATTTCTGTTTGCAACAGATGCTCTAAATCATCAAATGATGGATATTAATTTGACCGATGAATAGATTGATATGGATAGGCATACTGAACATCTGCATATTTGAAGATTCTGCTGGTGATCGACACAAATATTGCAGGAAATGCGAACGCATTGTAGTGATTGTCCGTCACCAGATATTGTACGAGTTTATATGCCCATTTTCTGTCTCTTCTACACCACAAATGTATATACTCTGCAGACACCTGCGCAGAGAAGAAAAGACAGACAGTGGATCGTACAAAGAAACACAAGACCCTCCTGTATCTAATTTTTTTATAACAGGTAGACATCCGTTCAGATGTGTTAAATATTTCCCTTCTATACGATCCTGATGCGATCTGGCTCAAGTAATGAGGGATTTCTAACACGTCGCAGTCACGCACTTGTGCCAAATCAGACAGACAACAATTGGCTTGAGACGTCAATAGTTTGAGGAGAACGAAGACCTGAGGGCAGATGGCATTGTAGCAGGGAAAACAGACTTGATGGGGTCATCAAAACATAAGGCTATTGTCCCACACATGCATAGAATATAGAATGCTGAAATCAAGGACATAAGGTGCAGAGTTAATTAATAATTCAGCATTGTTATTCGAGGATAATTTAAACCAAATATTAGATGGGGGTAAATAAAGGCCAATGTCATTTTGTGCGATTCAATATAATGCCCTTGCCACTTAAATGAATATCATTACTGGTTTGATTAGTATAACCTAAGCTTCAGTACAAATACTAAATGCGATAATGATATATAAGACAATAACAGTTCATTAGATCACAATATTTACTTCGGGATAAAATACATAAAGAAGAGGTCGTCTTGCAGCATTAGCCGAAAGGTCTGTTTTTAGTCTTGTTACCCTCGTTACATTGTAACATTGTCTGAGCCTCCATATTATGGAAATCTCACGTATACTGCCATAATTTAGCCAATTATTTATTCAATCTATTGGTGAAATCTCCACCATAGTCAAACAACAAGGGTAAATATGTCAGAAGGGACAGGCCACAAGGATTCCCGTGATTCATTAATTAAAGGAAGGTGCCCTTTTGTTGATCCTGACAGAAATAACGATGTTGAACTCCGATCGATCGTCACTGCCTCTGCTTGAATCTAATCGTATGCCGCTATATGTATATATATGCTAGAAACTATAATTAAAAATTATGATGTATTCCATTCTCGATGCCCCTGAGGCATCAAACAATGACCCGGGACAATGACCCGGGGGCACCTACTGTAAAAACGTATGTCACTCATTGTGACGTCGTCTACGTCATAGTATGCATATGGCGTCATAAAGGGAACGTCATAATGGGTGACATACATCATAATTCCAAGAAATTAAATGGACCAATGATCAGCTACGGGTCATTG
>JAXGGS010163304.1:32478-50687 GCA_035585475.1 Armandia brevis
CAATTTAGACAACCGACAAAGTATAACATTACTAAGGAGCATTTCAGCAGCAATATATCTTGTTCTGTATTTACTAAAAGACACAAACTCGAGATTATTGATTGAGAGTGCCAGTGATACTGTCTCTCCGTTATAGACTTGATAGGTAACCCAGACCGAGTCCTCTATACGTTCTGTATTAACTAGACGAATGTTGTATTTTAAACTGATGATACGACTTTGAGTGTTTCAAATGATCAATCATGTTTATTCTGGGTTCATGGACCAGTTGTGTAATTTTTGAGATGAGGAAAGGCACACGCATTCAAGGTCACACAACTTCGAGAGTCTACAATTACATCAATAATTGAAAATGTTTATCTGTTTCAGACGGAGTGGCTGCAACTTTTTCCATATATAAATTTCCCTCGCACACAGATAATCAGATCAGTTAAATCCTAC
Organism: Armandia brevis; assembly: GCA_035585475.1. Taxonomy (NCBI): domain Eukaryota; kingdom Metazoa; phylum Annelida; class Polychaeta; family Opheliidae; genus Armandia; species Armandia brevis. The sequence continues at coordinate 32,920 of JAXGGS010163304.1, forward strand.
TCTATGTTACTCAAGTGACTTGAATTACCACTCCTGAATTGAACAATGAGACATGAAAAACTGTTTTCAATAATCCGTGTAAAACGTTACGGTATATCCGAAGGAAACCCATAACGTTCAGTTGTTGAGTCTGTTGTTACATTTGTTTGATGATATAACCTGGTACTTCACATGCGTGGAGCATCAGACGTTTGTCGCTAAGCCGCCAGCCATATTGAAACCTCGCCAAAGAGGCATGCTTAACGTCCGTAAACAAGACACTCAACTTTAAATAATCCATAAGTGAACTCCGGCTGACATCTTCCTACCCACTGGTGACCTGGAGTTAATTGCTTCATAGAAGATGAAGTTGTTTCTCGGCATAAGAAGATAAAGCGACTCACGACATACCATCCCTGGTCCCGGCTCAGCCTTTTAACACACACCAAATTGTAAGATTAGATGCTTTCTCCGGGCTATCACCGCGGCTTAGGAATTTTAGCTACACGAAAGGGGGAAGTAGCGATGCAAATTCATCTTAGACCTCTTTCTTGAGACATGATGCAAAAGGGCACGGGGCCATTGAAATAAATCGCCTTTGCATGGAAGGTTGAGTGCTGCAGAAAAATGCGATCAATAGTGCCACCTGAAACATTTACACAATGCGAGCTTTTATTCTTCTATATAACTATACTTATTCAATCAGCTTACAAGTATTGAGGATATATCTGTCGTGATAGCTCCGTGATCGGCCTCCATGCGCTGTGATTTATATCTGGCTGGATGACTGCAGCATGAACACGTGACCTAGTGCCATATTACACTTAATCAGTTGATTAAGTGCGATGACTGCGTGTTTATCAAGATTCACACATCGTGATATTGATCCTCCCACAAGGCCTCATCATCCGTGCGCTCAGGAAGGTGGAGAATGAAAGGAGGCCCTGGGGAACCGACACGTATCAATTATGTGATTTACCATTCCGCGCGCAGCTTAGTTAATGATACTTAATACCTGTACTGCGGCGTTAATGGGATAATTACCTAGCTGCGCTCTTTAGAGGCAATCTTCTCTCATTATATTTTCATTGCAGCCGTTTACAAATATGTATCGCTGAAGTCACGGTTATATTTACCTGTGCAATCTTTGGGAAGATTGAGAGGGATATCCGTATAGTGTGTTTCAGAGTTCAGATGAGTTTCATGTACATTGTAATATACTACAAGATATGCACTTAAAATTATTTATGGAATAGGTGTTAAACTACATATACATGTTATTAAGAATTATATAAAAAGAAATCCAACAGACCATGCACCATAAAGCACGTTGCACCTCAACAAATATCGAAATGTGATTTAAACAAACGACAGGTGCTGGGTTAGTACAGAAGAACAAATCATCAAAGCATTATAAAATCATTAGCTACCTGACTCTACCTGGCCTAGTTAGATGTCAATCATGAGAAGGATGAGAACGCTGCTGCTGCTGCTGCTTTTAAAAACGTGTTTCTAGGTTACTGTCAGACGATACGCCAGGAGGTATCTCCTGTCATCTGTCATGTTTAATCTACGACAACGTGTGATTTATTGTCATGCTAAAACACGCATGATAAGATAAAACTGCTCTGACATTAAAATCCTCTAATTAAAAGGAATTTTCCTAATGTTGATGATCAGACTAGTAAAGGTAAATGATAAGAGAGGTTTCATCAGAATGAGTACATGCAATGAAGGTTAAGATGAAATAAAGACGTAAGCGTGTTGTTCATAAACATTATATTATAAGAAAAGGCACGATATATAAACAAGACATCGTAGATCGCATTCTAGATGAAGGATAAGATGAAAGGATAAAGCTTAGAGGGCCAAGTTAACTAAACTACTTTTACTGTCACTACTACTTCTGAGGTACATCTCGTTATTTCACAACTATAAATGAACCTGAGATCCGCAGAGTTTTGTATAATCAGTATACACATGTAAGTCTGTTTCAAACATTTGAATTTTAGAAAAATTAAGATCACTACCTGTAATGAAGAAGCATCCAAGTAGAACATGCTATTGTAATGGAAAATGTACCCATTACGTTTTAAGAAATAATAATTGAATGCCCTTTCTAATACATTTATCTAATTAAAGCTTAATCTTTGAAACAGTCTACCTCATCAGCACCAATGCTAATCTTTCAAATGTTGAAATGAATCTGGGTCAGATATATGATGTTGTGCGAGTAAAGATCGGATTTATTCATACATGTCAGTTCTTCCAATATGTTTATATACGAAGAATATGTACACAAAGCGAATGACACAGAAAGGATGATGATTAAATTGAAATCATGAGTGGCATTAATCGGCGATCCAACTCATCGCACACATGCTGGTCTGAGGCCAGAAAGTATTTTACGGTCTTGTATGATTCTTATAATAAATGCCGAATTAAACAGATAAGTTATATAGATTCCAATAGTTATCGACGAGTTTATGATAATGATTAACTATTGAATACATATATATATGCTGCGAATATAAATGCACACCAATGCAGGGCTTATCCAAGTACAAAGTACCTGAATGTGAACTTTGCCTTATACCGGTAGTTATAAGCAGTTATTATTTCGATTGGCTGAGACAGTCTCGAGTGTTTTGTTTGCGCAAATGTCAATATAAATTGCATCTTTCAATTTACATATTACATGATTACCGTATAGATCTGATCAGAAAAGCATTTCCCATTAATGTGCATTGGAAACATATGTCATTGAGGGTCTATTACACTGGTGGTTCACACTATGAAACAAGTTACAGCGATTATAATAGGAGCTGGCAGCCGAGGACGTAAATATGCGTTATATTCTAAAGATTTTCCTGAAAAATTCAAGGTACAAATACAGTTTTCTGACATATATATATGTTACTGAAGTTGAGACCCATTTGCAAACGATATTTTTCACAGAATCATACACATCATCTGATCTTGTCCATATACTTCATGAAAAGGTAGTTGGTGTAGCTACACGGCGAGCTTTCTACAGGGAACAGTTTAAGAAAGAATATTCCCTCGCCGATTCTCACGTGTTTGAATCCTGGGAGGATGCTGCTGCTAAAGAGAAGTTCGCTGACTGCGTTCTCGTCTGTACAGCCGACAGATGGCACAAGGTGGGTAATATTTGATAACATTTACTGTACTCACATTCGTATTGTCAAGGAAATTATAATTCATATTCGTTGTTAAATGAAAACTGAATACTACGCTAAGTTTGTGTTTTATCACCTATTGATAGGATCCAGCTCTTGCTTTTGCAAAGAAAGGTTACCACATTCTGTTGGAAAAACCTATGGCAGTACGTTCAGTGAAATCTCCGTCTAGTTATCAATTGCCGGATGTTCTAATAGTCTCACAACAGGCCACTTCCTATAACAGCCTTGTGCTGTGTGCTCTTCTACATTAGGTCACTTTCGAAGACTGCAAAGAGATAGTGGACACTTGCAACGAGAATAATGTGTGGTTGGCAGTGTGTCATGTATTGCGATACTGCCCCCAAGCCAGGACAATCAAACAAATCATTGAGTCAAGAGCAATCGGAGATATCATGAACATTCAACTTTTAGAGCCAGTAAGTTAGATCAAAATGGTTGCGATATACTGTTAATGGTTCTGTAGAATATAATAAATTACAATCTGCATTGTTTTAAGACGGATATCAGTAAATAATGCGTTTTTATTTCAGACTGGTTATTGGCATTTTGCACACTCTTATGTGAGGGGAAACTGGAAGAACTCAGACACAAGCACGTTTAGTTTGCTTGGCAAATCCTGTCATGATATAGATTTGATATGTTTCTGGATGGGCAGAAAATGCATGGGAATTTCAGCGTTCGGTAGCTTAATGCATTTTAATAAAGATCACATGGTGAACATATATGAACATGCAAATTATCAATCAAAACAATTGGCCCAAACTAACTGCCTTCTAACATGTAAGTCACTCTGATGTTTCACTATTGTAGCCTGATGGTGCCGCCAGCAGATGCATTGATTGTAATGTAGAAGCTTCTTGCCCATATTCGGCAAAGAAAATTTACCTCGATAAAGTCAAGGAGGCTAGTCTGTCGCATTTTAATGTTACTAATAATATATGTATGGCACTTAAAATCTACTATCGTTAATTCAAAGATGATCAGCGCGAACACATTTCAACATTTTAAAAATAAGTGAAAATTATCAATGTTTATTCAGGGAGATTGCGGCTTTCCTACTGATGTCATAACTGAGGTACCGGATATAGAGAGTGTAACTGAGGCTCTGAGGTCAGGTCCTTATGGTAAATGTGTCTACGCAAGTGACAACAACGTCATGGACAATCAGGTAATCGCACACCTGACTTCACGCCAACAACGTTTAACTTAACGTGATATGTGGTTGAGTAAGGTTTGCGGAGATAACGTCATTACACTAATGACGTGGCCGGACATCCTGGTCAAAACTACCACACACAAGGCACAACCATGGACTTTTGAAACAGTCGGACAATTGACTTGATGATTGACCGCCGTGTTATTATTCTTATTAGGTTGTTAACCTGCAATTTGAGGGAGGAGCGACTGTGCAATTTAGCATGGTAGGGTGCACTGAAAAACTATGTGAGAGACAAGTCAGAATCTTCGGCACAAAGGTGCGTGGCGATTATATAGATACATGTATACTACTCGGCCGAGGATCATGTTTGACCAAAAGGCTTGCTTAATAAAATGTATAATTCATGCTCTATTTATCAGGGGGAGCTAAGTTGTGATTTCGGTGAAATGCGCGTTAGACAATTTGACTTCCTGACAAACCAAGCAAGTGAGTAATCCGTTGCTTAAATTGAAATCAAATTTAATACAATACATCGATATATTTATATTACCCGAGATAGATATAGTAGGATGTCTGTGTTTGCTGTTACAGAATATCATGACGTCACACAGGACATGGAGGCGGCTACTGGAAGTCTTCTGTCAGGTCATGGGGGTGCTGATTTCTTTGCAATGGACGCTTTTGTCAGCGCGTTGTCTGTAAGTTTTATTTCCTATGTACATGTACGATATCTGACTGTAGTCCTGAAGAATCTTATCCTCAGTGAAAAGTATACTATAAATATAACGCTATTTGTAGACGAATGATCGAAGTAAGATATTGACAGGACCACAAGAAAGTCTGGAGAGTCATTACCTTTGTTTTATGGCGGAAAAAGCGAGAGTAGAAAATATAATTATTAATCCATGAAATATCAAGGCACAATGTAACTGATGGATCACGACCACAACCGATGATCATTTCAAAAAGATAGATCAGTATATGCATGGAAAATTTGAAACCGGTACTTGGTCTGATATTTGGTTGACCACATTACCATTTTTATTTGATCACCACGTGTCATTATTAGGTGATATGTATAGTATTCGATTCTATTCGGTATACAATGTCATTTTCGTTTAAAGAAGTGTATTTGAATAAATTGTTATTTTGGTTACAATTGGAATCTGCAAATAGTCGATTTTGATATCTGGTTTTAATAAACAATTGTATATACATGTATTTCTATTTTCGTTTTTTATCTATATAAGAAATCAATTCGCATAACAATTCTCAAGGAATCCCTATTCTCACGGGAAGGACATGTTCTAACAGCGGTCTTTAAGCAAGCAAAGTTCATAGTTTTAGTTTCTTCCAAGATGGGCGATCATCGAGATTGGGCCATGGTCAGGACTACAGGTAATATGATGGTTTGCATTTATATGATCTAGCTATAAAATAACAAACAGTAATAAGTTCAATGTAAGCAGCATATGTTAGTGGTCAACATGAGTTTAATGTCAGCCCGCTTTAGCATTAAGAGTGATTGGTAAATTTTGTTGACATGACCTGATTAAGACTACTCAGAAGTAGTGGCGGGATACAATTCTACAGAGGTAGCTGATTCAGCAGCAGCAGCAGCAGCTCCCAGTCACATACCAGTTCCTGGCTACCCGTAGTCGCCCACCTGGCTCTCCATCCAGCAGGCTCCCTCACTCCTGGCAGTAGCATCATGCACTAAAATACATCACAAGGGTCTTCTCGATTGATTGTCCTCAACATAAAATGGTTGCCATAGAAACTCTGACGCCGGTGTGGCTGGTTAAGAGGGAGTCTGCTAGTGTTCCCATGTGGTGGTATTTCTCACCGCTGTTACATACAAGCTCGAGGATGTCATGCGCTCGGCTGCTCTCTGGTTTGTAAGAAGCCGTGGGCTCTCCCGCACCTGTACCTTGTTCACCATGCAAGGCCTTAACCTCCTCACGCCGCTGTGAGGCCTTAACAACGCTCATGAACGACGTGAAATTTTAATGACACCGTCATATCAAATTAAAAGGAAGAGCGAGGGGAGGCGGCTCGCCTTCTCACCACAGCCCTCGGTGTTGCTCGGCCTGTCCGTCTACGTCGCTGCTGTTGAGGCATTCGGCCATCGCGCGTGCCTGGAAGGCGGTCGCGGCACAGTGCTTCATACCAGAGCTTGGTGTCTATGACCCCAACCTAACCACGTTGTCTCTCGTTGCCACCGCTTATAGCAGAGGCCTTTAAGACAAGCATGCGCAAAGGCGAGGAAGCGGGCCGCTCTAAAAATGTCAAATTTTGGACGTCAAAAAGTAAGTCAACTCGGTTTTGACTTTAGTCTTCTGACGAGCGCTGTCTACGCCGGACTAGTTGAAAGAGAAATATATTGTATGGGGCATCATGCCGTGGAAAATACATACATCTTTTATATTTTCAGTGGGTCAGGTGCTAAGAAGGATACGTGACAGGAAAAAGAAGAAATATCTTAATTCTATTGGATCTGAAACAGGCAAGTGACAGTGTAGTGTGTTGTTGGGCCGTAGAGGCCTTTTGGCTGGTGTTTGTATACTGAACAAATAGCGGGGTTTGTTTTGTATCGGAGATAAGCCTAATATCATACACATTTTACTCATGGATACACATGCACATGGACTACACCATCGTCAGGGGAGCTCCTGCCTTCATTGTGTTATTTTCACAGGCGTGTTCCTCGCCCTCCCAATGCTTTTGACAGCGGTTCGACAGTAATGCATTACACTGGGACACATTTGCTCACATTTTTCTCTCAATCGACGCCGGTAGAGCCCTTCCCTTTGTATCAGACCCAGCATTGTAGTGATTCAGCTTCGGCTTATTGCTTTAATCTGGGACGTCCACCAAACACTCCCACCCTCTGGCTGCACTGTGCCTCATTTTTGCCTCCCCTGTGCCGATAGATCACACCAAGCATCATACAACAAAGCAGCTAGCCTTGAGTCTGATACGCTCAAGTGTGGAGATAGATACAGCTCTCTCCCGAGGTTAGATCAGTAAAGGAAATGATTTGGGGGCTTTAAGACCCTCTATGTAAAGTGAATTAAAAACTGCGCATTACAGCCCCCGGCTGTGCAACCTCAAACACACCTCAAACCACGCATTATCGGCATGTAGCCGACAGAGGAGCCCCTTTTGGTGCTTATTTTGTATGTGTTCATTAACATGGTTAGCAATTGCCTCCTGATCGACCATTTGTGAAAATCAACTGAGCTGAACAAGTTGCAATGATTACTGTAGCACGACGCTCGACTTAGTAAGGAGATTTAGGGACGGGGGTACGGTACGACATAAAACATGCTCAAGCTCACAGTGAATGGGTGGTAATTAAGGGTAACGTCGCTACAAATAGGCCCACCCGGCCGATATACTCTCCTCTTTGGCCAGAAATGATCAATTGCATTTTGAGTTTTATTAATGCAGTGCCAGAGGCCAATGTCGACCTGGTGCCGATGTATTACGGGCGACAAACGGCTCTGGAGATGTCATATAGGAGCACTAGTTGGAGAAGTAAATCTCCCTGCAATGTGACCGAGGTTGGCTAAAAAATGTCCACTCTGCTGTCTGTGTTGGACACCGGGCTGTAGCTGAATGCATGCTCCAGCCTCGGGCGAGCCACCGGCGAGGGGCTGGTAAAAGTCACACGTCTCCTACATCAACGTTTTTCTTCCATATTAATCTTCCAATGGGCTGGCTATATTAATCTCTGGCTCGGCTATTTTAATGACACATGCCTGATATATAATCCTGCTGACTATATACGTATCCCATATCACATGCACATGTGCATATAACTCTCCAATATACACACTTTGTTCACGCAAGCCGATGTAACAAAATAAGGTCATTGGCGGTGAGCATCTCCAGACTCAGATCAGTTTCACCGGGGTCATCCTTAATGATTATTACACAATGTTAAGACGAGGGATGTTAAACCCTGTATTGTCTCATGCGTCAGCATCTCCTCTGTATCTAATCCAACATGTGCTTCACTCGCCTTGGCGAGGATACTTTTGATCAAATAAACACGAGTAATTTCTTGACAAGACGCAATGCTGTTAAAAAAGCAGAAAGTGACTGCGATGGCCATGACAAGAAGGAGGGAGATGGTGAGGCGAGGAGTGGGATGATGCTTTCATCTTATCATTAACTGTTGCAGCATTGCCGACATTGAGAGCCTCGAGCTTGGAATTAATGCACTACAAGACCCCACATACGACACGGAATAAATCCACTCCAACCTGTCGCCTCTGTCTGAAATTTTCACCGCGCTAATGATCACATGTGGAAAAAGTGGAGCAATTATTTGAGGAAAGCGATTAAATTCACACTCGCCCGAGGGGGAATACGCAGGGGAGGACATGTCTGCCTGTTATATACAGAAGAAAGTAAATACACCTCTTTTAATCTGTTCTATATCTGACCTTTACATTCTAACTAACGATGGCGAGCGCTCAGTAGTGGAATACATTTCACATTCCTTATGAAGAGACAAAACGAAAGTATCACGAGGCTGTGCCTTCTGGAAATATCTATAAATTCGGAACTGTCACGTACCGCCTGTGTTGGGTAGATGGTGAATTAGTCGGTAGGATTTTAGATGTTGGACAAATTAGTAAATATTTGAAATAAGGCGCACATATGAGTAACATAAACTCTTGTAACACATAACTGTATCACTGGAAGTACTGTACCACACAAATGAACACGTACTATGCAGAAACCGCTAAACACATAAATGTACCGCAGAGGCTCCTGTCATTTTGGATACCGATCTGGTATCGCTGAAATCATTACTGACTCGGGGTTGTCAAGGTGATGAACTGCTTAGCTACCAACTCCTCATCATCCATCTCACTTCACTGTCATGTCGGTGGATAAACAAAATGTTTTACACTGACAAGTTTTGTTCTCGTCTGATTCAGAACCTTTAAGTCGGTGCTCTCCCTAAGTGATGGAATGACGATCTGAGCAGTAATCAATAATGTAGTAAAACTTTTCAAAGCCCGCACGATCGAAAGTCAATTTTACTCTGATCTATCGGGAGATTCGTTTAGTTCATCTAGATCTCTGATGATTTGAGCAGTTTGAGCCGTTTCAAAGCCATTGGAATTACCCTCACTCGGAGTCCCAGTCAGTAGATTGGTGGAGATTCATCGATTTGGAGCAACTCATTCCCCAATTAATTTATTTAGATCTGAAGGTAAAGCACACACAAGTGCCGCATAACATATTTTATGGAATATGGTAACATACAAGCTACTACAAATTTCATGTTTGCTTATTATTTTATATCATATATCTATATACATTTATATTGTTATACAAATATCAGCTTATACATGTTCGTGTACCGAAATAATACCGAAATGCCTCGCGTATCGCCACATTTATGATCTGGATCTACGCATACATATACCAACATCAGTGAACGGTTAACTGTTTCATATGAATCTATTTAACGAGAAATGTGTACTGTGAATCGGTTGATGGTTGATGTAATAAGAGGGCATAAATGTATCATCAAATGCATCATCTCAAACACAATACCCAGATGCAATTGCGTGACTACTCCGAGGTCTATTTCTCAGACATGTGTTACGTCGCTTTTGTAATGATTGATCATAATCTAGGTGGTTGCAGAAGCCGCCTCGGGGAGAGCGTTGGCAACGTGCATTAAGCTAGATAATAAATGTTTTAACAAGACACCAGATTACATGTATCGCTCAGGTGTTACGTGCCTCAATCCACTCAGCGCCGAACGTGGCTCGGCATATAAACTCGCGCAGACATCGCTAATTTCAACGTCTGAAATTTACAGCAGGTTTCATCGAACAAAGCATTGATTTTCCGGCGGTTTAGCGATGCAAACCTGACGAACCTGACGGAGAAGGAGGACGCCAGCTTGTGACATCATGACGACATCAGCGTCAATATTGTATCACTTACCGGTACCTCGGGGAGGAGACATTTTCTGCTGCCCCCTCCCTTTCCAGAGACACCCATCAGTGCATCGCAAATATGATAAGTTTTAATTCAATTATGCGCGGGGTTGCTGCACTTCAACGGGGCTAACGTTACAGGAAGCGACAAACTCTATTACACGATTTGCCGTACGGATGACTATTTACTCATGGGGCAATATGATAGTTTTGAAGAATGCTTTCCCACTTTTGTGTGCAGTTATTCCACCCTTCTGACGAGTCCTCCCGTCAGGTTGTTGTCGCCCACTTCAGATGGAGACTAATCGGAGGCATTCGCGGTATATTTGTTCTCTTTCCAGTCGCTCATCCTGTCTGGTAGCGTCTTATTGCCACAAGTATGCTTTATTGTGTAATCTCTATCAGACAATCAATGAAAATTAATAGAATAGTTGCTCTACCAACCGCTTTTATCGCTCTTTATCTATATTTAGTGCATTCAGACGAAGGGGTGGATTCTCCTAGAACGGTAATAAATACATGCATCATTGCTACGCCGGCATTAATTCCACCATATATATTCCATCAATCTTTTCACACAAATGATGACTTCACTTATACGATTACCCGGTGAAGTGCTCATGCATATTGGTATAAATCACGATGTAATACAGTCAGCTTGAGGATCTCACAGTTTAGCTAAATTGGAAAGCATAAACACAGGAAATAATAAGGTGCCACATCTTTCGAGGATAATATTTACTGAAGGGCTAGCATAGTTAGCGCTTATCACCACACATGTTGTATTATGCGCACGCAGCATTGATTAATGACACAAAACTAGTTATTGAAATCAGATATTGAGTATTATCCATAGTTTGATAGGTCCCTCTATCCTCAGCGTGTGATGGGTCTGATGGACTAAAACATAAAGTCCACACAGTGTATTGGCATGTTGTCACATACTGATGAATGATACTCTTCATATTTGCTCGGATTGCGCGGAAGTCATTGATCCACTGGTAATGGCGCATGTGGTTTAATGGAAAGTCGCCTCTGGCGCTGGCCTCATGCAGCACACCATGTCAACCAATATATGGGCCAATACAGAGTTGATAATTGCAAAGGAGTTTTTGTATAATAAGGAGTGATGGATGCGGCTGCTGCTGTTTATGACTCCAGTTCAATGATATTCATTAATACACAATGTACATATCACATTACTAAATGAATCTCATTTATATAACACAATTGATATGAATAGCCTTTTTGCTGTACTATTGTATCTTTAGGGCATTGACACACTCCCACGGGATTTCACGTATTAAGCATTGATTTCGGCCCCCCGTCTTAGTCATGCGATGTTACTAATGGAACAATCAGATGTCACGAGGTATGAAGTGGATGTTGTCATGTTTTCTAGATTGATGGCCGAGGGTTTGAGGTCACCGGTCTGTCTGCATGCCGCGGCCAATGGTTCTCTAAGATTAACCAAGACAATCACGTAAAATGATGACAATCCGGTGAATGATCTCCGTCCGGCTTGAGACCATAACATATTAATGGTTCTTGTGCCAAAACTCAATTGCTTTTGCCAGCATAAGTGAGCAGTGTTTGTGCAAGCGACGCCAAATCAGCCATGAGCTGTAGAGTACAGCCATTGTAATTTTATGAACATCTCCTGGTAATAACCTAAGTCGACGTTTACCTATCTCTATGAATTGGCCAGGCAAACATCAGCTTTCGCCGCCACTCCTGAATGAAACATTCCTCCTCTGTTTTTGTGTACAAAGGGTGATGTGTAGATTGGCGAGGGTGCTCATAGATATATTTCCATCCCTCAGGCATTGCTAGTTTTTCACCATGCGTTAGTTTTCTCCACTCTCCCGACAGATATCTTATTGAGTTGATTCCAGCGGGGGACGATTATTAATCGAGCCGGATCAAAGGTCCTTGGCGGGATTACTCATCGGGAGGTGTCGATGTTATATAAAAACCCATTACTCATCGACCCTGTTGCTTTTTTACATAGCTTACACAGAAATGTAACCCTCGCTTGGCTCGAAGCCTGGTGTGTTTTACGTATCATATCTTAACTAGGTCTTTTTCAGCCCCGTTGAGTACATAATCATCTCGTGCAGAGCGGGGGTTTTCGCCAGGGCTTTAACCTCTGTCGTCACCTCTATCTGCATCACATATACCTCCCCTATATCATTACACGATGCCATACATCACCGCGCGGCTCCTTAACTGTCTCATTAGCAGCTGCATGTCACCATGACTTAAGGCGAGGCGGCGGCTCGAAACAAAAGCAAGATGCAATATTTAAACTAGGTCATCGAGTCAGCAGACGCTTTGCCAGCACAAAAGCCGCAAACTGTTTTCTTACAACTCCATCAGTATTCTAAACGAGTGCCTCCCTGTATCTAAAGGAGCCAGTCAGGGTTGGTGAATATATTTTTGCCTCTCAGCATAAGTGTTTTGATACTGTCGGGTACCGCCGAGACTCTAATAGGCTCCATGAGATTGGACAATGATGGGAAAAGAATGTTGGTGTAATTGCATTTTTCTCATAAACAACCTGAAACTCTCCAATCGTTCAGCATTTCCATTGGGCTGGGAGATGCTCTGTGGAGAAATTGTGGCTCGTAATACCGTGTATATGTAAACAACTGCTACAGTTATGTAAGCAATTGCATCATTACTGAGGCCAGACTGAATTGGCACTGCTATAAACGAAAATCGTATTCGGTTTGAAAAGGTCCATGCACTCTTATACTGACATTTCCTTGTGCCGTTTATAAATATCTTTCACCTGTAGATATACGTAAGAAATATGGATGCATGAGCTATACACACTATATATTTATGTATGAAGCATACCCCAAGATAAACATTTCATACAACAGTACTGTATACCACCTGGGAGTAGAAGCTGTAATGTGCTACGTGTCATTGAATACAGCTTTTTGATATGCAATGAGGAAGGTATATGTTATTCTTTATATGAAAACATAAGCCGTGCACCTTGACTGTTGCTCGCAGAGCAATAATCCGCCGGCACTTACCATTCAGGACGGGCTTTGCTGGCGTGGTATAGGATGCTCGACGCAGTTGGTTTTGCCCATTAACACCGCCAGTATGGACCTTCTAAGGTCTAACTCGCCCCATCTACCGTCTGAGATTGGATGAAACGGGCAGGGCCCTCTCTACCCAGCCAGTGAATGTGAACATCAATCATAGAGCTGGGCAAGTGCAGGCTGGCATGGCCTGGTGTGAGATGGGCACCTAATCATTGCTCTCTTCCCATTCACACAATACACCAGATGTAAAAGGATGGCTGAGAAACGTACAGCGACAGGCATCAACACCCTGCGCCCTCTCCCAACTCCCTGATTCCATTATAGTCACCATCTCAACCATTCATGATCAATTGTCCGAGAGAGATGAAGGGGCATTAACTTATAGTAACAAGTCCCTTCTGACCGAGCTCCGCCGTCCGCAATGATATATCTTGAGCTTGATGAATAACTAATCTGCCCTTTACCCTTTCACAAGAACTAAGGTGGAGAGAGAGCCGAGCAAAAATACCTTATAAAACCAGTCAGTGGAGAGGATTGATGGCATGGAAAGTCGCCATTTTATCACCTTTATTAATTACTATTTCAGGTGCGTCGTAAAACAACAGGCATTAGAAGCTGATGGCTCAGTAAAATTTCATGTCGTCTTGGCACATACAGGATATGGGACAGGATAGCAGGCTGTTTACATGTACACTTACATACCTGCATAATGTCAGTTCCATTACTAGGGCACCCAAACAGTAACAATACACCAAAGTGCAGGCTATTTCTGTCCAGACATTTACTTGTGGTTTTTATCGTTATCCAAGCTGAAACAACAGTTTATAGCGTAAGCTATCGTTGACAATTTGACTGGAATGGTTCTCCTGGCCCTGTGGCTTGCTGGAGACAAGCTTTCCCCTGCAGCTCGTTTATGTTTGGAGGCGAGTGATCGGCTGTGATTTATATGATAATATCATGTCGGAGAGCATATGCTAAAGTGGTCAGTTTTCTCATTTCTGTTGCCTGCCAGCTTACAAGGAGCTCTGCTTATACACATGATACTATATCTAGGGTGTATATTATAATGCTTCTGCCATAGCAACGTGATAATATTTTTGCCAATGGTAATTTTTTCCGACACGCATTTTAGCAGTTAATAGGTTAACTGCTTCTGAAGCAAGCGCTTGCTCAGTAATCATTGTAATTCAAGTGTCTCCAAATGAAGGGTAGGACAGATATCACGGCAGAGATCGAGCCATGGCAGCGCTGACGCACAGACCCACTTTAAGCTCTCCAATTGTTGATATTGGGATTTGCAAACTGTCTCGGTAAATGTTATTCACGAAACCTGGGACAGGTGCTGGCAGCAAGCACTGAGGTCAAAGTCACCGACATAATTCATGATTTATTAATGTATTTATAGATCTTAAACATCCAGAGACAGCATCAGCGTGAGAATTGTTTTAATGCCTCTCCTCCACCTGAATATGTTGGTCTTTATCGTATATCAACCGTTTTATGCTTTGGAGGCGTATGGGGGACCCAGTCTCAGCAGCCGAGAGCTACATCGTTAAGGCTCGTCACTTACTTCATATGTACTTTATACCGGATGCTAGGTAGAGGCGAGCCTGTTCGTATAGAAATTTCAATTTACATGTTTTACCGACCTTAGGAGGCCCGACAGAAGCTAGTCAAAATAAAGGGGCATTATTGTGTATTAAATCAAAGCTACGCAGCCGCCGCTCCTTTGACCTCTTGAAATCGAGTTGCAGAAAGCAAAGGGAGTCTGGGATGGTCGTACTAGTAAAACATGACATCGCCACAGTGTTCTGGCCTTATTTACGGTAGGCATCGGAAAACTTGGAGTGGTATCCTTCTAACTAAAGCTCCATAAAACATAACATAGCCGCAAAAACAGCAACGGTTTCATTTCTGTCTGAAATAATTCACATCAAGGGTTAAAATAAGTGACATCTCCATTGGCGCTTAGACATCACACTCTAGCATTGCGAGATAGACGCAACAAAAACACGCGAGAGACGACACCTTTGTAATTGGTACTTTAAGTGAATAAAGAAATCTTTTGAATGGTCTAGTTATTTGGGCATTGTGGCTGAAAATAAAGACCGCTTTGTCCACTTGATTTTATTGGTAAATTGCCAGTTCCGCAAACAGAAACGTCAAGTCACCATCGACAATGATTTCCCAGCAAATCAACTCGGCAGCGCTTTTTCAGGGGTTATCACCACTGACTTATTGAATTCTGTCATATTTGCCAAGATGAGCATGATAACAATAGTTTCCTCTCGAGCGCTCACCTCGACCAGTGAAAGAAAAAGAACGCTGTCCAAACACCAGCGCGCAGAGCGCAGCGTCTTCAGACGGCATTGGCTCCGGTGACATTTTCCCGGCTGTCGGTATGAATGTAATCTTAGCTAAAAACTGCGCCTCGTTATTGGAATCCATCACCCATGAGTGTCTGCTCCTCTAAGGGACACGGTTTGTATGAGTCACGCTAGTACAACACCGTTACACTTGTGAATTCATCTGCTAACAGAAGACTCAAAGCTTTCGCCGATGAGAGAAATTCTGAACTAGATTGCTTCCAACAAGTCCTCTCAATCGTGCTCAGTGCGCTTTCGTGACCATGGGCCATTTTGAATTTTACCGGCTGTAAAGCGGATCTCTAACGGATCGAGAGGGGAAGAGAGAAGTGAACAATAGCTTTTATAGGCCGTGAACAGATAAGACATGACGGTACAGAAGCAGTAACTGTGGAATGCATGGCTCGCTCGTCTGTCAGTGTAACATTACCAAAGTCACATGGGCCATTAGGAAACCAGATTACAGAGAACTACAATGCCTGTATCAGAAAGGTCCCCTCCATTGCCTTTACATAATACCGGTTCAAGGTCTCCAGCATCCCACTGCTGGCGTGCCTCTCTAACCTCTGTAACCAATCATCATCACACACTACATCCTACTACACAGGAGTCAACCACGGGCTTGTTCCTTCTATGTGTTTCTAAATTCATGCAACCCGACTTAATACACCCAGACAACAGGAATGGTTGTCCCTAACCAGTCACTTAAGACAGCCCACTACATAACTCTATGAGACAGGCATATTTCCTCTGATATCCTATGGAAATATATAATGTCAGATGCTTTGGCCTGTTTAAAACATACAAGAACTGCCTGCTGTAGTTCAGTTGTACATTTTCCAAATGATCTACTGAGCATCTTTCCAGCCGATCAGAATGACAACCCCGGCTGACTATCTTCGTATCGAGGTACATGTTCCAATGTGATTCCATCTCTCGCATGAGATCAAACAGGCTAGTGGAGGGATGTTTTTATTTCTGGCTCCCACTTAAAGCGACAGTGGAATTGCTAAGGGTATTGATTGGACTCTAGCCCTTACCCGTCATCCCATATATAGCCCCGTGTAAAACTCGGCATACGTGGAGGGTAGTTCGAATTGTCAGCCCATAAACGTAAGGCAGCCTGAGACTAGAGTTTCGGGATGGAGAGCACGTGCTCGACTTTTTACCATGCAAAATTGGTACATGATATACCAGGTAGGCAACCACTATGTCAGATCGCATTGAAAAGGTGGTGTTGGTTGAATGATAAAGCAACATTTTATATAAAAGCTGTCTTCATTATTTGACACCAGCATGGAAGCGCTTGAAGAAGTCTTCTTTTTCCTATATGATTTGCCAGTAGTCTGTGCACATTGCCAACAGCATAACTAATCCAATGATACGATGTATAAGACAGGTTCTTTGAGAAATACCGGATATATATTACCTATATATATTTCGCTTGTAACACTGGATCGACATAGAGCGCAGCAAAGGGCCTTTTCAGTATCTGGCTAGCGAAAATAAAGTCGTTATGGAATATGGAAAACTAACATTTCAACTGAAACTAATTTAGAACCCGTGTTATACTTATTCTAGACTTGCATAGAGCACGATGATTATGTTTCGGCTAGGATATCGATCAACCACGAAAGAATTCAAGAATGACATAATTGAACTTTATCAATTTACAATCGTTTGTTTCAAGTAAAATGTATATGTACATATGAGGTTGCGTCGCCTAGAAAATCACTCGACAAATATAAAAAAAAGCTGTCAGATGGTTACTCTCACGGAATGGACAAATTATGAATGTTATACAAAGCAGCTTGTACTATGTGCATTATCCGGTCATTTCAGGTAAGACAGGGACATTTTGTCAAAAAAGTTCTTGAAATTTGAAAAATAATTATCCCTCCTACATATGCATTACTATGAATTTCCTAAAAATACATCTTATAAGTGATTGGGTAGTGAAATTGTCATCTCAATTGTAGCAGTCTATTGATTAATTTTTAATACTTGAATACCATGACATTTATTTA